>CAUYQG010148111.1:0-14714 GCA_963574415.1 Tarsius wallacei
AAGAATGAAGTCATTTCCTTTGCAGCAACATAGATGGAGTTGGAGATTATTATCCTAAGTGGACTGACTCGGAAACAGAAAACCAAACACCACATGCTGTCACTTATATGTGGGAACTGAACAGTCACCAAGATGGAAATAATAGACACTGGGACACCAATAAGGGGGAGGAAGAGGGTTAGGGTCCAGAAAATACCTATGGGGCACAATGTTCATCATCTGGTGAACAGGCCACCTGAGACCCAATCCCCACCACTATACAATATGTCCATGTAACAAATATGCACGTGTACCCCCTGAATCTAGAATTAAAACAGAGATCTTAAAAGAAATTTTAATATGCCATAGCATTTTTGTATTGACACTATGAATACAGTTTATCATGTATGGATTATTCTAGGTTAGCTTATAACTTTAGCTTCTGAAGTTCAGGAGTTCAATCTTCCACGAGTGCACAGTACGGCTTGTTTTGGTTGCCAACATTTAAATCCAAAAGTTGTTATCTTTTAAATCGTCTCAACCTGTAATTCTCTACTGCATATTCTGTATACATACCATCTCTTCTCCATGATGTTGTCTGATTTAGTGAGGAGCAGGATCTATGCAAAGATGTTGCACAGTCAGCACTTAGAGGGGGAGGCAAAATGTGTAGCATTGGCTCTGCTGATAGATAAGCTGTAAGAAAAGATTGTGGCTATTAAAATATAGTGACTGCTAGGTGCCTTTGCCAAGAGGTTTATTATAATGGGATATGGTTCTTGTTAATTAACTCAGTAAAAAATACTAAATCTAGAAGGTCCTCTCTGGAAAAAATAGAAGTGACAACTTATATGCTTTAAGGAGTGTTAAAAAAACTCACAGCTTTTGGCTCAAAAAGGCACATAGTGCCTACTATGTGCTGTGATCTCTACTGGTGGGCAAAAGTAATGTAGATGTGTGGGGTAAATTTGATGCTTTCCTAGGGAACCAGTATATACTTTTTAAATTCAAAAGTGATGATACATGTCCAAGAAAGAATTTTTAAAGGAAATATCAAGATGCAGTTATATGACACTTGACATTTCTGAAGTAATTTAAGGTAATAAAATTATCAAGAGTGGATAGTGAATAAAAGAGTATTTGAAGACTTCTTTTTGAAGTAGGGGTGGAGAGTGAGGGCGGCTAGTTTCTAAATCTGTGCTCTCAAGGAGAGTTTGATGTGGTGGAAGGGACAGATGTCATACACACAGCTGAGTGATCTAAAGGCGGGGAGCGTGACCACCAGTCTAAGGTTGTGCAGTAGAGAGAGGAGGAGTTGGTGCTGCACTGGAGGTAACTCTACACGCTTCCAATGGTGATCCTGTGAAATAAATGTACCATCCCAGTACAAATTAAAAGGGATCTGCCCCCCAAATCTTTCTACCAGAAGGCGAAGAAACTCCAACAGAGGGGCATCCTTTTCTGTGACCACTGGAAAACCAGCGTTTGAAGAGGGGAGCAAAAGGGGTGCAGCCAGCAAGACAGGGTCCATGAATCCACAAATCACCGATGAGAGACAAAGTTCACTTCCAACAACACCACCTCCAGAAAATGTAGCCAGTCAAGTCAAACCTTCTGGACGTTATGTATGTTTTTCTCCCGAACTCACATTGTCGAAGATCCAGATGCTAGAGACCAGTGGTCCCCAACCACTTTGGCATCAGGGACTGGTTTCATAGAAGACAACTTTTCCATGGACAAGGTGAGTGGGGAATGGTTTAGAAATGATTCAAACACATTACAGTTATTGTGCACGTCATTTCTATTATTATTACATTGTAATATATAGTGAAATAAGTGTACAACTCACCATAATACAGAGTCAGTAGGAGCCCTGAGCTTGTTTTCCTGCAACTAGACAGTCTCATCTGAGGGTAATGGGAGACAATGGCACCCGAAGTGTGTTGCTTATGCCCAGTCTACTCTGTAATCTCGTTTTGGTTGCTGTCACTGCAGAAAACCCTACTTCACAAAAATAGGATTTTGGAAATGGAAGCAGGCTTTTCAGTGCTGATCTGACAGAAGGCAGAGCTCAGGCAGTAATGTGAGTGAAGTGGAGCAGCTACAGATACAGATGAAGCTTAGTTTGCTTGCTCGCTACTCACCTCCTGCTGTGCACCCCAGTTCCCAACGAACAAGCCTCGGATCAGGACTGGCCAGTGACCCAGGGGTTGGGGACTGCTATAGATGATAAACTGGATGAGCATGTGCAAAGAGAAAAAACTGCTGATTGTCCTCTTCCTCGAAAGCAGGAGGCTGCTAAATCCAGGTCTATTTGAAAGAAGAGAGAAGATTTAACTGCAAATCATATTCAAATTTTGATTATCGCACTGGATAAGATAAATTAATAAACTGAAACAATGTTCACTTCAGTGAGTCTCAGAGTCAGCAGAAAAACCATAGGTCCTACCAGGGTTTTCATTCTTGGGGGTGGGGTAGGGGGGTGGGGATGATGGTGGGAAATATACCCTAACTGATGATGTCTAAAGCACCTTAGGAAATAAAAATGAAGTTGTGCTGTAAAAATACTTCATCACACATGATTGATTATATAAGATCTTAGAGAAACAAGCCAAGTGATTCAGTCCCTGCACTCGAGTTAAGCCTGTAATGCCACCTATTTAAGAGAAGACTATACTCTATAATGGGTGGGGGGAGCGGGGAGAGAAAGAGAGAGAGAGAGAGAGAGAGAGAGAGAGAGAGAGATTTAATGAAGACAAAAATGGATAAGACAAAATTTACCAGAGAGATGTAACATAAACTGAGTCTTGAAAGATGAGCTGGTGTGAGATGGGAGAAATAAAAAAAGCTTCTGGTAGAAGAAACAGCACATGTAACATCATGGTTGATTTTTCCAGCTAGAGCTTTTACCTAAATGTACTGCCCTTTCCTGTTCCTGTTCTGAACTGAGTTGATCCAGGGAACCTGGAAGGACCTGGATGTGTGTTTGTGCCTTTCAGCCTCCAGAGGGCGCAGTGCTCTGCTCTTTGCTTCCTGTTCTTGGCCCTCTGGCCTCTCTAAGCTCCAGGAGTGAAATTTTCCTGAAGGCAGGGACGTTCTTAGCCCAGACTAGACAGTAAAGAGATCTGTAAAGAATTCGAAGTTCAAGAGGATTCTTCCAAGTTTCTGCAGTTTAAAGTTCCATTCCTCCCCACACCAGTCCCAGGTCTTGATTTAGGGGATGGGTGGGTGTGGGAGAGGTTGTCCACCATTTCTGACCCAGAGTCAACTATTGTTCTTTTTTCCTCTGAACATTTTCTTATTTTTGATTGGATGTATTGTTTTCACTTACTTGGAAGTCTAAATTGACCTTTTAATTCATTGCTGTAGTAATTTGATACTTGAAGTAGTGTGTTGTATATAATGAACTTATTTGTAGACTTGTTTGTTTATTGTATGTATTGTATACCTACAAAGCTCCTATGAGAGGGAAATAATGTGGGTCACATGAAGGCAGATGCTAACCAGTAATTCCTATATAACCGTGTCTGGGGATTTTGCAGGAGGATATTATCAGATCCATAGAAAAATGGCCAGAACCAGAAGTGCTATGTGAACTCATAGTGAATAAAGCTGCGACTGATTTAAACAAAGTGACTGTTTTATCCCACGGGCCATTATTCTGATCCTTATCTCCTATAAGACTCAAATCTTAGGTTTGCAACAAGAAGTAGATAATACCTCTCCGATTTTTCAATTTTAAATCTTTGAACTTGGGAGCCACATGAAATTACAGAAGGCTTAGCTTCAGGCCAATGCTCTGCTTCCTAGCCCCGGTCTACTTCACCCAGTTCGCTGGCTTAAAGGAAATCATTCATTTTCGCTGGATCTCCATTTTGTCATCTAGATAAGTGCCTTTTTCATTTCAAAGTGTTTTAGAATCAGAAAAACCACTGCATTTTATACTATCAAATGTCTCACAAATATTTGTTGGGTTTTTTTGGGATAGGCCTAGTTTTATAATCCTGGGCCACCATGTGCTCTCTGGAGGGTTCGAATTCTGCTTTAACTTCTTACAAGCTGTGCATTCTTGGACACATTATTTAATCTTCCTGTGCATCCAAGTATGCATGTGTACATTGAAAACAATGTTTGCTTTTCAAGGTTTTTGTAAGTATTAGTGAGAGATTACATGGCGCGTATTCAGCCCAGTACTTATAAGCATTCAAAAATTAATACTAATTATTTATTAATATTAAAGTAATAATAAGAATTACTATTATTATTGCCTATACTCTAGTATTGCTCCAATTATCTCAGGCTGAAATTGGTATAGGACCCTGGTAATTGTGCCTAGTTTGTGGATCTTGTCTTATCTCTGTCATGCAAACTGGGCAGACTGGCACTACAGCTGGATAAATTTTCTAGAACTTTCTCTCATTATGATATCAGAATGTGGTTCTCTATTTTTCTAGTTTCTGGATTCTGTGTACATGTGCATTATGACAATGTTCTCCATACTTGAGTCACCCTCTAACTCTTGATGAAGTCTCTACCAGCTTTTCCATTTGTGCACAGAGACCTGAAATCATTTAAAAGACAAAGTGACATGAAGGTTTAATTCCTTAAATCCAAGAGTGTGGTTAGCATTTTTTAAGGGGATACAGTAGTAGTTGTTTCCACTTTCCAAACAGAAAACAAAACTAAACAAAAACCAAAAAAACTAAATGACTAAGTGCCTCTCACTCCAGACTTCAGATACTGTACATGAGGAACACATGGGTTACACGGCCACACTAAAGCTGCAATTCCTGTGGGTATGCTTTTTCTCATTAACAAAACCCTGACCAAACCAAATGAAGATTCAAGGAAGGATCAATAATGAGACTTTTCCTTTCCTCATACTTGGCCGGAATTTTGATTTCTTTGAATTGAAAAACAAACACACAAAACAAGTCCACCTTTGGAATTGGTCCAAATTCCATTTTCCTGGTAGAGATGAGGATAGGTGGTTTAAATATTCTAAAGATTGATCCCAAATCGATCTAAAGAATGCAATACAAATGGAAACAACAATTGTCTTTGGTCAATATGTCAATTGATTGGCAAATATACAATGATTCCCAAGAGGTGAATATTACTACTGGCTCACATTCCTTTATCTGAAATTCTTGAGGCCAGGTGTTTATCTGGATTCAGAGATAAAATTTTAGAAAGGCAATGAGGTGCTGAGGTGCTAAGGTGCTTAGCTCATATATTACATAACATTGCCATTGGGATCTGTGATAACACCTTGTAATCAAATGTTTACAAATGTGTAAACATACTAAGTGGCATGAAATAAAGA
This sequence comes from Tarsius wallacei, assembly GCA_963574415.1. Classification (NCBI taxonomy): domain Eukaryota; kingdom Metazoa; phylum Chordata; class Mammalia; order Primates; family Tarsiidae; genus Tarsius; species Tarsius wallacei. Next base: position 5,306 of record CAUYQG010148111.1, read on the forward strand.
CTATAAAGCCTTACATCAATTCAGGGTGGGTTTTGCTGCCAAATTTGGTTATATATTAACCAAAAGATACTGACAGAAAGTTGTAACTTGTGCCCAAATTGTGCAAACGTATTTGGAGCAATTAAACTAAAAAAGGGGGAGGGTTGTGATAGTATTAACTAACTAGATTTGTCTTAGTCTGTGCTGCTATAATGAAATATTATAGACTGGGTAATTTAAAAAGAACCAAAATTTGTTTCTTACAGTTCTGGAGGCTGAGAAGTCCAAGATCAAGGCGCAGATACCTGGTGAATGTCTGGTGTCTGCTTCCAAAATGGGGCCTTGAAAGCTATACCCTGTAAAAGAGGAATGCTGAATGAAGCCTCTTTTATATAAGGCCTTAATTCCATTCATGAGGGAAGATCCCTCATGACATAACCACCTCTTAAAGGCCCCACCTCTAAATACTATTATGTTGGTTACACCTGAATTTTGAAAGCGACACATTTAAACCCTAGCACAATTATTTCAGAATTTTTAGCCCCAGTTTTATCTGTGCACTTTTGTACATCATAATAACATGCATTTTCAATCATAGTAAGTTGTCAAATAAACTCTTCACTCCTGATCCTACCCCCAAACTGTTGCTTCTGTCTAGCACTCTCATTGCAGTTTATTGCACCTGAATCCAGCTATTCCTTAATCAGGAAATAAAAACATCATACCTGCTGACATTTTATTCTCCCTCATTGTGTGCAATTTTGAATTCACTATCCATTTTTTTCTTTCTTTTTAATCTCAAAAGTAGATCTTATATACACTTCACACAGAACCGAAGTGCTTCTTTACAAATTACAATGTTAAATTTATTATTTGTTTTTTCTTCCTTTTTAATGACAAAAGTAGATGTTATATACATTCCACACAGAACTGAAGTGTTTCTTTACAAACACTGCATATTATGTCATCTGTTGCTTAATAATACTTATCAATGGTTTCCATTGTACTTAGAATAAAAAACAAAATTCTACACAACAAGTATGATTTTCTAGGTTACCTGGTCATTACCTATCTCTCCAACACTATCTTGCACCATTCTCTTCTATCTGTTTTCATTTCTGGGAAACTCAAAATTATTTCTTTTTTAGGCATTTATATATACTGTGTCCTACACTCGGAAGGCTTTTCACCCCAGCTCCTTGTTGATCTTCTTTAAATGCTATTGACTTTTTTTTTCTTTTAAGTTAGGAGTCTCACTCTGTTGCCCAGGTTGGAGTGCAGTGGCATGCTCATAGCCGCTGCAGCCTCGACCTGCTGGACTCTGGCAATCCTTCCACCTCAGCCTTCCTAGTAGCTGGAACTACAGGCATGCACTACCATGCCCAGCTTATTTTTTGATTTTTTGTCGAGATGAGGTCTCACCAAGTTGCCCAGGCTGGTCTCGAATCCCTGAGCGCAGACAATCCTCTCGCCTTGGCCTCCCAAAGTGCTGGGATTACAAGCTTGAGCCACCGCATCTGGCCTTGGGACTTTCCTTGACTCGAAGGTAGGTCTCCACTCATACTATGTTTCACAGTACCCTGGTCTTCCCCTTTAACTTATCACAATTTGATTATATATTTATTTCTGTGCTTTTGGTTAAGGTCTATCTTCCCAAGTAGATCTTAAGATTCACAGGAAAGGTTTCATATCTTTTGGGTCATTTTTATATACCAAGTTCTTAGCAGATAGCTTACAAATGTTGGATAAATGAATGCATGAATAAATAAACATCTTAATTGGAAATGACTAACAGCTAACAAAGCAGTCTCACACTCATTATCACTTTTAAGCTCAAATCAACCATGTGAGGTAAGCAGGACAGGTATTATTAGCTCTAGGTTATAGATAAATATGTCAAGTTTAAAAAATGCAGTGATTTGATTAGAATAACATAAGACTAAGAATAATGACTTTGATTTCTGATTCTTAGTCCATCGTTTTTTATTATTTTCCTGAATAATTCTATACAATTTCTCTATTAGTCTTTGAAAATGAAAGTAGATTTTGAAATCACACTTATAGATTTCAATGGCAAAAATTTACATAACAAATTTTAGGTAGTTGGATGAATTCCTGGGATAAATATTACTTTTGGTGGTTTCCTTTACATTGGATTTTGCAGAATTTTAGAAGAAGGAGATAAAAGTAAATGACTTGGTGACTCTGAAATGCATTTATAAAATAGTGAAAGTATACAGTAAGATAAACCTAACTTTGCATGAAAAAAGGTGTTCAAGGATTGAAAACCAAGTAGAGATTAAAAATCTGCCTTTTTATAAACAAAGAGAAGTGTGCCTGATACGAAACAGAAGAATAAAAGCACCTTCTCATTATTTGCATGATAAATTTTCTTGAGGCCTTCTTTATTGATTTAATAGTATTCTTTAGGTGTTGTGCATGCTAAACCCCTGTAGATACAAATAAAGACTACTCAATGCCTCAAAAAATCATTTTGAATGAGGACATAAGCAAATGAATTTGAATTTTCAATGAAGAAGGATGAAGAGATGAATCCCCTTTTGACCTTATTTCCTTATCTATAAAATGAAAGAGCTTGATTAGACATTTCATAAGGTAATTTCAGTCCCTAATGTTATTTGATGCAGATTGCAAAATTGGGAGGGAGGTGCTCTAATTATGAAGTTTTTTATATAAAATGGTAAAACAGACTGACCTATTTCCCAATTGCATATCATTCTGCTTTAAAAATAGTTTGTGACATGTATGTTAAGTGAAGACAACGTTCGGTCACAGATTTTGATAATCCGCAGACCAGATCAGGTCACCTCCTCACTGCTCCATCAGCAAATGGCATCTCTCTGGGTTTCAGGCCAGGTCCACTATGTACCAGAGATGAGCTGATAGTAGGAGGCAAGGCAGCTATTACCAAGAAAAGCTATTACAGTAGACTTCCAAATATACACAGCTTCAGGAAATACGGAAGTTAGTCTTCCAGGAATATGTCTGTTAATTCTTACATGAGAAGCCTTGTTATTGAATAGCTCTAGGCACAGGTAGCAGATTGTGAAGTTTATTTGTTCATGATTTGTTCAGGAGACGACTATGGCATAATGGCTTAGCCAGTTAAGAGCCTCTGTCCTGAAATCACAGAGATTGAAGTTTGAATCTTGGCTTTGGCATTTGATTTTTGTGTGTGTGTGTGTGGCCTTGGGAAAGTACTATTCTATCAGTGCCTCAGTCTTTATAGTTGTTGAAATCTCTTTTTATAAATGAGATAATGTATGTAAATGCTTACAGTCCAAAAGTTTACCTTTTCTCATATTGGTTATCTCTTATTTAAGAAAATTATCTATATATCCATGCAAGCTATTCACTCTCAGATTATAGCTAAAATAAGAAAGAAAAATCAATCCATATTTATTATTAACATAGTTACTAAGAAATATTGATTTTAAGGTTTGATTATTTTAAATTTATTTGACTACTAATGAATAATGCATTTACTTTGAGATAAAGAACTGCCTTAATTAGATAATAACCTCCCCTCTCTTATTTTTTGTCATTTGGTCTGCTTCAGTGCCGTTTCTGTGACTCCACATGAAGTGTTTTTCTTAACCTGAGTCTAGGTTTTCTGGGGGCTACTCTTTATGGTCACATGATTATCTCTGACTGCAAAGCTCCCAGACTGCAAAGCAACGGACGCAGTGTGGTGATTGTGCATAATTGCAAATCCACCCACTCTTCTTCCATTTTAGTTCATTGTTAAGTAATCACATTTTTGTATTCAGCTGGAGAGCATCACGTACATTAATTGGCACTGAGGTTGCTACTGGCTACCACTTTTATTTTGGAAAAGTGTTTAAGGCAAAAACACAAAAATTCCAATCCAAGCAGTTCAGTTATTTGTATTCTTCATATTCAGTTCTCAGAGAAAGCATACGCAGGCATTGGTCTTGATTATCTGGATATAATTAGAAGCTTATTGCAGAGGAAATAATATAAGATTAGCATCTTCATCAGGCACAGAGGGGTATTTTGTGCAGAGATGACAAGAGACAGAAACAGGTATAAACAACTTTTAAGCAAATCCTAAATTTCAAGTAGTTTGCAGTGAAAACCAAAGGAAAGTGGACAGTTCAGTGCTCTTTGGGAAATGTTAATTTTATGACCAAGAATTTGACTAGATATGTTAAAAAATCTTAATGTGGATATTTGCATCCTGCAGCCTATACATTGGAGAATTTATAATTTTGGGAGTGCCTGGAAGTGTGAAAAGACACTTAACAGAGGTGCACCACATTCTTACCATTAAGATGCCTTGGAGTATCAGGGCTTCCCAAGTGAGTATCAGAGAACCCAAGGTCTGGAAATTTCTTGAATAATCTAATTGGTTTATGAAGATTTCTTTTCAGATATTCACTATATATAAACATATTAAAAATTGGGAGAATTACTACAGTTAAGAACTCTTTTCAATTTTGTTTAGCCCAGCATATCCCACATTCATTTGGTGATAGAGCCTTGCTCTTTGGAGTCACAATTCTTATCAAAATTGAGGACACAGATATAAGAAATACTAGGCTAAGTATTGGTTACAGAAAGGAGCTATTCAATTGCAAATATTCACATGGTAGTTATCATTCAATATCAATGAAGTTCACAGTATTGACACTTAACATGTCATTATGAATTAATTTTCAGGTTGTAAGACCCTCTTATTTGTCAGAGGACAGTATCTTAATAAAATGGGGACAATAAAGATTATACTAATCACCATTATTTTGAAAAGTTACTAGGCATGTGGCAATATGCATGATACTAAATATGTTTAATTCTATCTAATCCTCATAAAACAGCTATAAGGCATGTAGGTATAATTATTTCTATCTTCAAAAAAGAAAAGAGATTTTCAAATGTCAAACAACTTGAAAAAGCCATAAAATTACTTAAGATAGATCTGAGATTCTGATTCATATTTTCTGCTGCTTAATTATCTAGGAGAGGGGGTGGAAGGTAGGAGATGAGAATCTGTAAGAAAAGATCATCCCCAATGGAGTTTCTGCACAGTCAGGGAGTTGCCAAGATGAAAGATCACTGATCTTTTAAAAATGTTGGTCAATTGCGGCATGGGAGCAGGGGTCGGGAGTAAAGAGAAAGCAAATATATTTGGCAATATCCATAGTTTGTCCTTGATGACACTAATTAGCAAACTATAGGATTATAGGGCTCAAAGAATTTCCTAAGCTTATCACTCTATCTTTTGATAAATCGACTTATAAATTAATCACATGGATAGATGTTTCTATGAGACCTCTCCCAGCACTTAATTTTGCAATAATCCAACAGACGATACTCTGCATTAATCTTACGACTAAAAAATTAATTTTGCCTAAATGATGACTGGTTTATAATAAAGGAAACCCTTTTCCTAGTGGAAAATGTGTAGTTGTTGTTCTTAATTATATGCATCTCTAAATCTTATTTTAAAAATTACTGAGCTAATCTTGTAATAATAGTTACTAATGAGATAATGAAATCAATAAAGTGAGAGCTGATTCTTTCTACGTATGAGTTGGTGCAAGATGATAGGAACTTAATTATATTGGAAGATTAAAAGGAAAAAAAAACCCATAAAATCTTACCTACAGAGTATTGAGTAAGAGTAGAAAAGAAACACACTTCATAGTAAATCTTTGACTCCTTTACAATATTTGCTCATTTCCCACAACCAACCAGTGGTTAAAATCTGTTGTGTCTGCCTTTGAATAATGTCTCCCTAGGTTGCTTCTTTTCAACCCATGGACTGCTCATTTCTTGACTCAGGCTGTTACTGACATTGGGATCACTGCCACTTTTGCTTCTACTCCCACACAACTTCTGGAATACTACTCATTTCAAAATTCAGCTCAGATGTCACCTCTTCCAGGAAACCAACATCTCTTGAGCTGAGTAAATTGTTCTCATAGTAGCATTATGCTATTGGATGTAAAGAGTTTTGCCAATTTTTTCACTAGGATGAGGAAAGGGATTTTGTTTTTTTAATTTCTGAAACCCTATTAGTTAAATCAGTAAATGTCCAATAAGTTTCTAAGTTCAGCATGTGCTGGACTTTGGATGCCAAGATGCAGTTCCTAAACTTAAAGAAGTTATAGTCCATTGGGAAATAGAAATAAGGATAATCCCAATACCACAAAGTAAGCATTGTGATAGGTAATAAAAGAAGACCATGAAAGCACAGAAGAGAATATCCAAACTCAGCGTTGGAAAGCGCAGGTTATTCATGACTACCAGCCCACAGTTCTAGAACAATCAACTTGTTGAATACAAAATTATGTCACTCACATGCGTTGCTCAAGGCTTACAAAAGCAACAGCTCTGTGGACATTACAGATAATACATAAGAGGTTAATCCATCAGGACAAAATCCATTTAGATACACACAACTAGGTATCTTTGACATATTTCTTAAAGAATATATCTAAGAATTTAAAAAAATTATTTGTTCTAGCTAAAAAAGAAAATATATTTTATGCTATTTGAAAAACGATTTTAGATATAAGAAGTTTTAGAAGAGGTTAAATTGATTATACAAATGCAAATTAATTATGGCCTCTTGGAGGATGATGTTGACAATGATTCTGAGGTTGTGTCTTGGTTCCATGAAAAATGGTGCTATAATTGGTAGGTTATGGCTGCCAGGAAGTGGATAATAGTATTGTACTTTGCCAACTCATCTTTAGAAGTTGTCCATTTAGTTCAAATCAACATTCTGTGCATGAAAAAATTGAGGCACAGAGACTTGACGTGACTTTGTCTTGCAATGAATATGTGTCAGAAACAGAAATAGCCCTTAAGTTTTCTGTTTCACAAGACCAATGAACATTTTCTTGAATGGATTTCTATCCTGATATTTTTCAGTGTAAAAGAATACAATTTCCAGAGTCTTTTTCTCAAAGAGAGAAAGTAAAACAAACAAACACAAAATCATAAAGATGTAAGAAATAATTAGAAACTATCTTTTATATAATTATCAGTTTTGGATTCTTCACTCACATCAGAAATAACAAGGGAACTATTCCTTCAGTCTGCTCCTGCAGGTACAGGGACTCTTTCTGTGGTTGGATCTCACAGACCCTTTCCTACCTCAGTGGGTATTCACAGACTTTCTGATGTTTAGTGGCTGCCTGATTGTTGATCTTTGACATCCTCCATAATGTATTAGTACTCTCTTGACAACCAGGTATATCTGGTCCACTCCCTGGTAGCCAGCAGAGGAGAGGCTGTGGAGCTTTCTGTGACCTTGAAGAACAAGACATCCTTGATAAAGAAGGTGAGGATTTCTGAAGGAGAAATGAAGTCTCCTCAGATGCATAAAGCAGACCAAGGAAGAAAGCCCCAGGAGCTTGAGCAGGCTGAGATGGAGGATGCTCTAAACATCCTACAGAGAACTCTTAGGACACACGAGGAGCAAGAAGGAGAGAGAGCAAGCAGTTGGCTTTGGAGCCAGCAGGACTATCCTCACCAGTGTCAGTCTCGAATTGGAATTGCAGTCCTGTCTTATATGTGAGAGTGGGGGTGAGTGTTACTGACATGGTCTGCAACAATTCCCCTCCTTCCAGCTGCATGGTACTCCAGTCCCACATGGGAAGTAGCCTGGATATGGCACAGTGACATGCTGCCAGAGCCCACATGGAGCTGGGAACCCATCCAAGTTCTGAATACCTATGACCAATCAATCTCTGAGAGCTCATACCTCATGTGCAGCACTTATTGGCCAGCTCCCAAGACAGGAAAGATCACTTACTGGCTTCACCCATCCCCAAAGCAGATCTTGCCATGGCATATGTTGATTTGAAAGAAGTTATGGCAAATTCTGCTACTTTTGAGTTTTGAATGCAAATCAGCCTTTAGTGGGGAAAGGGAGTTAAAAGAAACCCCTGGTAGTCTCTATTTCCCCATGGGAGTGCTTTGGGGTAATGGACAGTGCCATCATTCTAGAAGTGCTGCCACAGCAGCCAGAGGGCCATTTCCCCCTCCAGATCCCCACAGAGAACTTGCAACTGAAGGCTGGAATGCAGTTCAGCAGCTCTGGCCATGGGAAAACTTTGCAGCAAATAGTCACTTTAAATTCTGAACACTGTCTAGCAGGCAAGGTGGAGCTGGAGGCAACAGAACAATGGTACCTGCCGTCTTGGCAGTCTCCCTTTGGAAAAGCAGATTAGACCCTAGGATAGCTAGACCCAGAAGAGTAGCAGAACTTACAGTGGTTGGGCCTCACATACTACCATACCCAGGGGAAGGAGGAGTTCACAACAGGGGAGCACCCTGTGGGATAAAAATTTTTTAAAAAATCTCACAAAAGGTTACTCCAACAGTTAGCAATTATACCTAACTAAAAAACAACAAACAAAAAATAATAATTATAAGAGAAGCATTGGTCCTCACAGATGTGGAAGAACCAGCAAAAAACCAGCAGCCATCCCCTAAGCCCCCCAAGGCTTAACGAGGCATCACACACAAAAGGTCCTCTCATATTCCAAACAATAGAACCCATCCAGACCAGTAATAGACATAGAATTCAGATTATGCATGGCAAAAAGTGTCAAGGAAAACCACAAGAAGATGGAAGCAAAAATCACCCAGGCAACAAAAGAAGTGCAGGAAATAAAAGTGGTTGGCTAGTATAAGAAAGGTCCATTATGAATTCCTGGAAATGAAGAATTTCTTCCTGTAATTTCAAAGTACAATAACAGGCATAGGTCAGGCAGAGGAAAGAATCTCATAGCTTGAGGATTAAAATAACCCACTCTGACAAAAACAAGAAGAAAAGGATCAAGAAAAATAAGCAAAACCTATGAGAGATTTGGGATTACGTAAAGATCAAATATATTGTTGATTGGCATCTCTGAGACAGAAAGGGAGACTGAGAACACCCTGGAACAAGCCTTCTGAGGTCATCCAAGAAAATTTCCCTGTCTTACTAGAGAGGTAACCATCCAAATGCAAGAAATCCAGAGAACTTCAGCAAGATATTACTTGAGAAAACCACCCCTAAGACACATAGTAATCTACCTCTACAAGGTAAGCACAAAAGAAAATCCTTAAAGGCAGCTAGAGAGAAGAGACAGACCATCTACTGGGAAAGACCAATCAGAACTGCAGCAGACTTTTTAGCAGAAACCCTGTAAACCAGAAGGGACTGGGCCCCATCTTCAACATTCTTAAAGAAAAGTAATTCCAGTCAAGAAATTTCTATACTGCCAAGATAAAGTTTATCAGTGAAGGATAATTAAGATCTTTCCTAGACATCCAATCCCTAAGAGATGTGCCACCTTCAGACCAGCCCTTCAGGAGATGCTTAAGAAAGTTCTAAGCACAGAAATGAAACAATGATTCCATCCATTGCAAAAGTACAGGCAAGCACAGA
>CAUYQG010148112.1:0-32319 GCA_963574415.1 Tarsius wallacei
ATCTCTTAACAAAATGGCTGCTCTAAAATCCTATTCTCTATATACCTATACTAAACTTAAACCTATGATTTTAATACAAAAAAGGGCTTGCAATTATATTAAGGCTCTCATATGTGACCTGAATTTGAACAGCTTGTATAAGGGCCAAAACCGCAGTCTGTGAGAAACAGGAGCAACGAGTTTCCAAAGCTAACCATGCCTGTTGTTGTTTGAGAGCCTCATGCTTAGATCATCAGAGTTATTTCTGGTTAAATATGCTAAATTATTAGAGGGGAGGGTAATGGCGTCTACAGCTCCCGAACACTACTTAGATGTCTCGGGGTCCACGGCCCTCCCTGATTTCTAAGGTTCAGTGGGCCTCCTAGGCCGGCTGCCAATATATATATATATATACATTTTGTTTGTTCAATCCTTCCTTGATGGACACTTAGATTTATTCCATATTTTTGCTATTCTGAATAGGGCTGCAGTAAACATAAGAGTGCAGTTATCTTTTTTATATTATGATTTCTTTTCCTTTGGGTAGATATCCAGTGGTGGGATTGCTGGACTGTATGATAGTTCTATTTTGAGTCCTATAAGAAATCTCCATATTGTTTTCCATCACAGAAGTTGTACTCACTTACATTCCCACCAACAGTGTATAAGAGTTGTTTTCTCTGCATCCTCTCCAACATGCTATTTTTGTCTTTTTTAATAATAGCAATTACTAAGATACAAATTAAGATGATATCTCATTGTGGTTTAAATTTGCATTTAAACCCTGATGCTTACTGAGGTTGAACATTTTTTCATATGTTTGTTGTCTATTTGTTTATCTTCTTAAAGGATGTCTATACATATCCTTAGTCCACTTTTTAATGGGATTATTTTTGCTGTTGGGCCAACACTACAGTGTTCACTTAGCCTTCCCCTTTGTATATTTGTAAATCCCTTGTCCAGCAGTTGGGATCCTGGCTCTCGTTATCTTCAATTTACATATTCACAAAAACACATAGCTATCGCCTGCACCTGGCAATCTCCTGACATGCTGGATACTTCCTTAGCCTTTTGGGTCTCATCCCACTGATTCTGACCATGCTTCCTAGTCACAAGTTCCCATCTTCTAGCCCTAAGTCCACTGGCAGCCACCTTCTCGACTCTGAATGTGCCAGTAGCTTCCTCTCCTCAGCTCTGATCACGCAGCCTCTCCAGGGGAAGAGAAGAGGAAGGGCTTATTGTTTCTTTCATGTCATCCTCTATATAGGACTATGCCCTCTTCAAGAGTGAGGGCTAGGTCTATTTTTAAAAATCACTTTGTATAGAGTTTGACATAAAGAGGCTTAAAAATATTTGTCGCATGAATCAACGAATGAAGGTAATGTTTAAATGAACTTCTGTTTATTCTTTATTGCTGGTTATTTGGATCATTTCTGAGATAATTTTCCCATTTATGAAAATTGCTATTCAAAGAATATGGATAGTTTTTCATTTTGTTTTAGCTTTGTTGTATATTTTCCAGTGATCTTATTACATCAACAATGTATATGTATTTCTAGAAAATGGGAAGTGGAGGACCTTTCCTAAAGAGGAAGAAGAGAAAGATTTAGTGGAAAAAACATTAAACCAGTCTGTGTAATAAAGATCTGAGGTGAGCATGTGGCATACTCCTGTAGTCCCAAGAGGATCACCTGAGTCCAGAAGTTTGTGGCTATGGTGTGGCTGATTGTGCCACTGGACTCCAATCAGAGTGACAGAGTGAAACCCTGACACACACACACTCTCTCTCTCTCTCTCTCTCTCTCTCTCACACACACACACACACACGATCTGAGTTGGGGAAGGAGAGAGGAAAAAGATAAATGTGAAAGACTAGAAGTAGAGGAAAGGGGAGTGGTGGATCCAGAGTGAGGCTAAAATTAGCAAAACTACCAGTGAGAGAGGACAGAGTAGATGGAGCAAGACAATTGAGGAAAATAAAGGGGGATGGAGCCCATAGCCTGAGATGGAAAAAAGATCCTTTTCTTGTACTGTAGGCAAGATGATAAGGATTAGTGGTGACACCGGTAAGTCGGTAAGAGGTCCATGGAGCAGAATGTTGGAGGAGATTGACTGAAGGGCTCTTATTTCTCAGTTAAGTAAAAGGCAAGAGAAGGAGAGATGTATGAGTAGATACATAAAACTGGGGGAGTGGAACAGAGAATAGTGGTTAAAGGATGTGAAAGGAAGGTGATTTGTGACCATGTAGGGCCACCACTCTTCACAAAACTCAAGTGCTCGGCAGCGGGGATGTAAGAGCAGATAGGCAGCCATTGCTTACCTCTGTTTGAGGGTTTGCTTGGTTGGTAGAGTCAAAGGGCCTGGGGCCGACAGAACGGTATTACATCACATGCTGAATTTAGACTAATGCCGGGGAAGGAAGAAAATGAAGGGGCAAGTTGATAGTTGGAAAGATAAAAAAGTTTTCAAGAAACTTATCTTTAATTTATAAGATATATGATCACTCACACATATCAATAGGAAAATAATTGAACTGAACTCAAAAGTCATGAACGCGAAAAATGCATGGCTTCACAAAGAAATGAGGGTATGTTCTGTTTCATCAGCAGGCAAAGGAATGTGCATTTAAATGCTTTGACACCATTTTTCACCTTTTATGATAATAAAGTCAAACTTTTAGAAACTGCTTGTAAGTGTGAGGGAAATGAGTATGTCCAAACACAGCTAAAAGTAGAGGTAACCATAACACTTATAGGAAATCCTTTTTGAATTTATCAAGGACCTTCAGAAAATTATATCTGTTAAATTAGCAATTCCACTTCTTGGTACCTATGCTTCAGGAAAAAAACAAATGTAGAAAAGCTCTTGTGCACAAACATTTGTGGCAATATTATTTATAATATTGAAAGTCAGAAATTAATGAAAGGCTTCATAATATAAGGATAGTTAGGCAAATTATGCTGCTGCAAGATGGACTATTGTGTAACCATTATAATGAGGCTTTGAAGAAATTTAATAGCCTAAGGAAACTACCCCAGTTAAGTTAAAAAAGCAGGAAACAAAACTGCATATTCAGTAAAATCTCAATCATGTATAAACCACTTATATATAAACATTATTTAAAAACTAGAAGGAGTTAGCTGGGCATGGTGGTACGTGCTTGTAGTCCCAGTCACATGGGAGGCTGAGGCAGAAGGATTGCCTGAGGTGGAGGCTGTGGTGAGCTGGGATCGAGCCACTGCCCTCCGGCTTGGGTGACAGAGTGAGACCGTGATTCGAAACAAAACAAAACAAAACAGAGCAAGATGGAGATACATTAACAATTTAATCATAGTTCTCTCTCATTGGTAGGGTTATAGATTATTTATTTCATGCTTTTCTATATTTTAATATCGCATATATATCAATTTATAATTAATAAAATAAATTCCAAGCACTTAATTTTTATTATTTACTTTTATTGTGTCAAAATATGCATAAACATAAAGTTTACCATTTTGACTATCTCTAAGTGTACGATTCAGTGGCGTTAAGTACATTCACATCCATAGCCAGAACTTTATCTTCCCCAGTTGATACTCTATACACATTAAACCAGGGGTCCCCAACCCCCAGGCCATGGGCTGATACTGGCTTGGACAGCACAACAGGAGGTGAACAGCAGATGAATGAGGAAAGCTTCATCTGTTTCTTCTTTTAGATTGGAAAATATAGTTTATTTAGAAAGTAAATGAGAGAGAGAGAGAGATTGATTCACCTCCCCAAGATTGGGGAGGGGGCCAAAGTTAGGTAACAAGATGGCCATAACTCAAAGAGTCACATGGACACACCAGGGTTTAACAAAGCAGTGGTCACTTCATCTGTATTTATAGCTGCTCCCTATCACTGGCATTACTGCATGAACTCCATTTCCTGCCAGATCAGGGTGGCATTAGATTCTCATAGCAGCATAAGCCCTGTTGTGAACTGTGCATCTGAGGGACCTAGGTTGTGCGCTCCTTATGAGAATCTAATGCCTGATGATCTGAGGGTGTACACACCCTCCCCGCACCTCGTCTGTGGAAAAATTGTCTTCCATGAAACCTGTCTCTGATGCCAAAAATGTTGGGGACCACTGCATTAAACAATAAGCCCCCTTTTCCTCCTCTCAGCTCTTGATAACCACTATTTTACCTTCTATCTCTATCAAGTTGACTATTCTAGTTAACTTGTATAAGTGAAATCCTGCACTTTTGTATCTGGATTATTTCACTTAGTATAATGTTCTCAAGGCTCATTCACATTGTAGCACATATCAGAATTTCATCTCTTTTTAAGGTTGAATAATAGTCTATTAGATGTACCTACCACAATTTGTTTATCCATCCATCCAATGATGAAATTTTGTGTTGTTTCCATTTTTTGGCTATTGTTTATGAACATGGGTATACCAATATCTGTTTAAGTCCCAGTCTTCAATTCTTTTGGGTATATGTGAAGTGGAATTGCTGGATCATGTGTTAATTCTATGTTTAATTTTCTGAGGAACTGCCATATTGTTTTCCACAATGGTTGCACCATTTTGCCATATATTTTATTTAAAAAATTATAACAGTTTAATATTTCTTAAGTTCCTTGCTGGGAAGGCTGAATATTGTTAATCTGTCAAAGTTAACATATGAATTAAACGTAGGCCAGTTAGATTCTTGACAAATTGATAATGAAGTATACCAGGAAGAAATGTTATATAATATTAGAAACATAGAATATAGAAATATAGACTAATATAATATAAAATTATAGAATATTATAATATAGAATAATAGAATATAATATAGAATAATAGAATATAATATAGGATAATATAATACAGAAATATAGAATAATAATATAGAATAATAAAGATAATAACAATAGAATATATTATAGAATAATAGAATATAATATAGGATAATAGAATATAATATAGAAATATAGAATAATATTAGAAATATATCACATATATGTTAGAATAATGTAAATATATCACAAAATAGTCAAAAAAGAATAACGAGGAGAAACTTACCTTACCAGATGTCAAAACCAACTTTGCTATAGTGATTAAAACTGTGAGGTACTAACACTGAGATTTACAAATAGTTTTGCAGAAGACAAAATCCCAAACAGAACCATGAAGATGTGAAAATATCTGATGTTTCAAGTCACTTTGGAGAGAATGCATTCTTACTCAGGAATATTGGGACAATTGACCATCTGTGCCAATGACCAATTCAATGCTTCTAAACTCCAAATGCGTCCTTCAGACACTGCTCTGTGGCAATGAACTGGACTGTTTATTAAGCATTTTCTCCCTTCCAGTGAGAACGTTGTTACCTTAAACTTTGTCAGTAGAGGGTGCTGGAGGAACATTAACAGGGGGAAGGGGATCCGGTGTGTCTGTTCCTCAGTGGTCTCACAGCCCTTGTCCCGGGCCTTGAGCCTGCCTCCCTAGCATTCCAGCTCCCTCTGTGCACAGAAGCTGGCTCTGAGCTTTGTTTCCATGACCAGGCTGGGAGATGGGAGCAGTGAACATGCTGTGGCTTCTGTTCCCTTGCTGTCTGTGGACAGCTCTGACCTGGGCAACTTCTTTATCCTCTAGTGTAACAGTCCCCCGACCTTTTTGGCATCAGGGACCAGTGTCGTGGAAGACAATTTTTCCACGGACGGGGGCGAGGGGAGGAAAATGTGCAGTCAGACCTCACTGCTAACATTAACCTATATTTGCTGCCAGTCCCCAGCGTTAGCATCACCACCTCAGCTCCACCTCAGATCATCAGGCATTAGATTCTCATAAAGAACACGCAACCTAGATACCTCACATGCACAATGCACAATAAGGTTCATGCTCTGACGAGAATCTAATGCCACCCCTGATCTGACAGAAGATGGAGCTCAGACGGTAATGCCAGTGATGAGGAGTGGCTGTAAATACAGATGAAACTTCGCTGGCTTGCAACTCACCTCCTGCTGTGTGGTTCCGTTCCTAACAGACCACAGACAGGGGCTGGGGACCCCTGATCTAATGGACTACAACGATACCTTCTCCAGCCACTCCAAAATCCCAGCCTTGGGGAAAAGCCCTCCTTCCAAATTTATCCTCCCTTGGGGTACTCACTCTCATCCTTAGGGTTTCCTTTAGGATTGCCTTACTGTATTTATAGTTGTTTTTCTATGACAGCTTAATGCCAGCTTTCTGTTGAACTCTGTTAAACAATGTGTGTGGTTCCTATCTCCTGAATGGATCCAGATTGATACACCATGTAATGAAGAAGAAATTTAAAAATTCTTATATTATACTTGTTATCAAAAAGATTATGAGATCTACAGAGGAGGCAAAAAGAAACTATTTTTCTTTTTCCACTTAGGTACTTATTTAATCCATGGATCAAGGCCATATGTTCAAAGTATTTGAAGGATGCCAGGACACTCCAAAAGCTGGAGAAAAGAGTTGAGGAACAGTATATGCTTGCTAAACAAGAGCTATGTTTATTTAGCTAGTGAATACCTAGAGTAATACATTTTTACTTCATGATAGCAATCAGGCTCGCAAATACCCAGAAATTGGAATTAACAGATTTAAATATAGTTATAAAGGTCATAAAAAGTCTGATTAGACTGAGGTGCATTTACTCAAAATTTTGAGATTCATTAAGTGGTAGCAAGTAAAATAATTCCTCAGACAAATGCACATTTTTCAGTATACATATTATTGGGGAAAGGAGGGGAGAAGAAATGTGCATTAACTGTTGAAATCCAACTTACTCAAAGTATCATTACCAAATCCAGCCTATCAGTAATAGCTCTCCCAAGAGAACTAGCTGGATAGCCATAACTGCGACTATAAGCAGAACTTTGTGTTGATTGTCCCTGAGATCCACTTGTCCCCCATGTAAAGAAATCAGCATTACCAGGAAAATAAGTTAAATCCATGTTGACCAACAAATGGAGGGGTATTTTCTAATGCCCCAGGTTGACTAAACACACCATAAGGTATATGATGATGTTCTCCATTACTTGTTGGTCCATAGACTTGTCAGATGCGGCATAGGTTGGTCTCCAGCCATGGACCATGCTGCTTCCCCAAGAGAATATGGAAATCTGATGGATGGAGTATAGTAACTAGGCATGTATGGATGTCAACTGGTAGATAGCTATTATTCTGATTTGCCTGGTTACTTAAGTACGGCTCACAATTATCATCATTTACAGCGTCTTTTTGAACCATTTTGTACTGAAACTGCCCTCCTTTGCCACTGGATTTTCTGCTCATGATTCTTCACCTGTTTTCTCTGCTCTGTGAAGCAAAGTCAAATCAAGATAGAACATGGGCCAGGTGATTCTTTACTCTGGTCCTGACTATGTCAAGTTAGGAAAGTCAGCAGATCTGTGCATCATGTTCCCCCTTAAAGAAGGTAACACAAAACACTTAGCCTTGCAATTGCCACCTCCCCACAGATCTTTATTTCCTTGCCCTTTAGGTCTCGCGCCACCCCTTGCTGGCTTCAGGGCCAGGGCACACGCCCTGGCCCAGGTGGCAGGACTGCCAGAAACCATTTATCTTTATCTTTTTTTTTGAGTTGAAGTCTTTCTCTGCCGCCTAGGCTGGAGTACAGTGGCACACTCATGGCCACTGCAGCCTCGACCAGCTGGGCTTAGGTGATCCTTCTGCCTCAGCTTGCCAAGTAGCTGGAACTACAGGTGTGTGCTACCATACCCGGCTTATTTTTTGATTTATTGTGGAGACAAGTTCTCACCAGGCTGATCTCGAGCCTCCGGGCTCAGGAAGTCCTCTCACCTTGGCCTCCCAAAGTGGTGGGATTACAGCCTGAGCCATCGTGCCTAGCCCAGAAACCATTTTTCAATAAAAGATGATTCATAGATCAGGTAGTGTGTAACTTTGGGGAAACTGACAGTACACACTCCACCAAAAAGCCACCAAAACTGGCTTTTATGCCTTGCAGGATTTGCTTAACATACATATTCAGCCAGGGGTGGGGAGGCTTATGAATACTTATGAGGGTGAGCTAATGCACAGTGAGTAAACATATACGTAATGTTCATCCTGTATTCACCTTGGAGTGGAGATTTAACACACTGAAATAAAGTGAAATTTGGCTCTTTACGTGAAAAGGTGAAACACAAGGCACAACACCGACCAGAGCCAGTCTGTGGTTGGTGCTCATTTATCAAGAAGGACACTTTGTAAGGTTGGTCAGTGGTCATGGCTAAACCGCAATGAGGGAGGGGAATTTGTCCACAAACTTATGAAATTTACGAGATTGGTAGAGAAATCTCCCAGACATTATTTTTCAGGAACTGGTTTTGTTTAATGATAAGAAAGACAGTCTTGTGGCAGTTCATATGGTAAGGGAATGTTGAGGCATGACTGACCTCCTGCCTTACCAAAGCTGTAGAATCTGGTTTGAAAGTTTTTGGCATCTGGAGTCTGTTTCATACCAACCTAAATGACAAACAGAGAGATGTTCTCTAAAAGAAAAGATATCTACTTGGGAATAGACCATTGCACTGAGAATACATGCCTATTCATGGAGCTAAAGCAAAAAACAAAAACAAAAACACAACAACAACAGCAACAAAAAAACTTTTTAGAGCAAGAAATGAGGATTACATAATTGTTTTGAAATAATTGTCCTGGTTAAAAGGATTACTAATAAGAGTGATGACAGCAAGGTTGACAGGTCGTTGTGGGACAGATGTCCTTGCAGAAGTATTTTTGCATAAGGTGGCAATGACCTTTGTGCAAGGCTGTGGCTTTTATAGAGTCTTTTTCATTATCAAGCATACAAATGTGAGAACCCTGTCTTCATGGCCTTTCCCAGATCTTTTTGTCAGGGTTTTCTTAACCTTATTGACTCCATTTTTATTATGACACCTTTCACACACCGTATACAAATTCCAAGTCAATTAAATATAACTATTAAAAATTTAAAATGACACATTTAGACATCTGTAAGTGACTAGGAGAAAATATAGAAAGACTTTTTTGTTGTTTTGGATTGGGAAAACTCATTTAAAACATTACAGATATCCAAAAGTTATAAAGGGAATTAAGAAATGTGACAGTATATACATAAAACATGTCTAAATTATAAAATGTACTTTAGATTCAAATGGATATCTATCATTTAGAAATAACTCTTACAAATCAAGAATCAAAACCACAATCTAATAGAAAAAAATGAGCAAAGGATTTTAATAGCTCACAGAAGAAAAAATATCAGCTATGAATAAACATGTACAAAATAATCAAAGCACACTAAAACAGTGAGTTTTTTTTAACTCTCAGACTGATAAAATTTTAAAATATCAAGAATGTCAAGTACAGTAGGAAATGGTGTTATTGTGTATTGTCTGTAGAACAATTTTGCAGCAGCTAATACCACTAATTCCATTGAAATTTAGGCTGCAGAAATCTTGGCAAAATGTATAAATATATATGCCCAATGAGTTTGTCATAGAATTATTTTTAAAAGTTAAACATGACCACGCACGGTGGCTCAAGCCTGTAATTCCAGCACTTTGGGAGATTGAGGTGAGGGGATTGCCTGAGCTCACAGGTTCGAGAACAGCCTGGGCAACTTGGAGAGATCTCATCCCTCAAACAAAACAAACAAACAAGCTGGGTATGGTAGCACACGCCTGTAGTTCTGGCTACTTGGAAGGCTGAGGCAGAAGGATTGCCTGTGGCCAGCAGGTCGATGCTAGGGTGACCATGAGCGTGCCACTGCACTCTAGCCTGGGCAATGGAGTGAGACGCCAACTCAAAAAAAAAGTTAAACAAAAAATAGTCTAAATATACTCTAAAGGGGATTGATTACATGATATATGGTACTTACAATACTTTGTGATACTACGACAGTTGTTAAGTATTAGCTCTATTAATACCATGGCAGAAGAATATCTATCATGTATTCTTTCGTAAAGTAATTTTTATTGAATTGTGACAATACATACAGAATAGTACAAGCACTACAAGAAAAAAAGCTTGATGAATTATTACAAGCGCTACCTACAACCTAGATGAAGAGATAGGACATTAGTATCATTCCAGATGCTTCCTTAACTTCCCCAGTCCACTCATTTCCTCATCCTTTCCCCTAGAAGTCATCACTGTTATGACTTCTAATACCATGCATTACTTTGCCTAATTTTGAATTTTATATAAATAAAATCATATAGTGTATTTTCCTTCATGTCTAGCTGCTTTCATTTGAGATTATGTTTATGCGAGTTATCCATATTGTTGCTTGTAGCAAAAGTTCATTTGTTCTTATTGCAATATTGGATTCTGGTCTATGAATATATCACAAAATATCCAACTGCCAATAAGATAAAATTCAAATTGTTTGGCATCTATCAAAAATTACCACACACAAAAAAAGACAGGAATACAGGAGTCATAATGTTAAAAAAAACCTATTCAGTACAAATAGATCTGTAAATGACAGAGATGATAGAATTATTAGACAAGAATATAAAAAATTATATAATTATATTCTGATTGCTCAAGAGTGTCTTTACACTCTTTTTCTTAGTTAACATGGCTAGAAGTGTAGTGATTTCATTGATTTTTTTGCAGGGCCAGATTTTGGTCTTGTTGATTATCCTTTACTGATTTCTCACTTTTAATTTCATTAATTTCTGCTCTAATTTTTACTGCTTCATTCTTTCTACTAACTTAGGATTTGGTTTACTCTTCTTTTGCTAGTTTCCTAGAGTGGAAGTTCAGATAATTGAGTTTAGACCTTTCTTCTTTTTTTAACATAGGCATTTAATGCTATACATTTCCTCCTAAGCACTGTTTCTACTGCATTCCATAAATTTTGATAAGTTGTTTTTTTCATTTTCATTTAAATTAAAATAGTTTAAAATTTCTCTTGTAATTTTGTCTTTGACCCATATATTACTTAGAAGTATGGTGGCTAATATTCATGTATTTTGGGATTTTCCTGTTATCTTTTTGTTATTGATTTGTAGTTTAATTCTATTATAGTTTGAGAGCAAACATTGTATGATTTCTATTCTTTTAATTTGTGTTTTAAGAACGTACATAGGCCAGGCGCGGTGGCTCAAGCTTGTAATCCCAGCACTTTAGGAGGAAGAGGTGAGAGGATTGCCTGAGCCCACGGGTTCAAGACCAGCCTGGGCAACTTGGTGAGACTTCGTCTCTACAATAAATCAAAAAATTAGCTGGGTGTGGTGATATGTACCTGTAGTTCTGGCTACTTGGAAGGCTGAGGTAGAAGGATCGCCTGAGCCTACCAGGTCGAGGCTGTGGTGGCGAGTGTGGCACTGCACTCCAGCCTTGGTGACAGAGTGAAACTCCAGCTCAAAAAACCAAAAAAGAATGTGCATGTTGGCTATGGTATGGTAAAATCATTGTGGTCACAGGAGGAAATGAGAATGAGGCTTGGAAGGAAGTAGTTTATTATATTCACGGACTCCAAAAAAGGGGGTTACCATATTCCACACAAGGTCACAGGAAAAAGCACCAGTGTGGTCAGGAGGCAGAAATGTAATTCATGGTCATTTTTTCCCCCTTTAACTTTAGAATCAGGGAGTACATGTGAGGAATTTTTACATAGGTACACTGCATGAAGGTGAGGTTGAAACTTCTGATTGCCCATCTCCCACCCAGTGGAGAGCAGGGTACTCAGTGGATGGTTTTGCATCCCTCATCCCCTCCCTTAGCTGTGTCCAGTGTCTGTTGTTCCTACCATGTTGCTCACGTGTGCCTGGTGTTATGTTCCCACTTATGAGTGAGAACATGTGGTATTATGTTTTCTGTTTCTGTGATAATTAGCTGAGAATGATGGTCTCCAGCTGCATCAATGTTGTTGCAAACGTCATGATTTTTGTTCTTTTTTATGGCTGTGTAGCATTCCACTGTGTATACGTAGCACATTTTTAAATTCAGCCCACTATTGATGGGCACCTGAATTGTTCCATGTTTTTGCTATTGTGAACAGTATTGTGATAAACATACAATACATACAAGGTGTCTTTTTGGTAGAACAACTTATGTTCCTTTGGGTATATTTCCAGAATTGGGATTGCTGGGTTTGCTGGTAGATCGATCTTTAGTTCTTTGAGAAATCTCCAAACTGCTTTCCATATGGCTGAATTAGCTTATGTTCTCACCATCCATGTACAGCATTCCCTTTTCTCTACAGCCTTGCTAACATCTGTTGCTTTTGACCTTTTAATAATAGCCATCCTTACTAGTGTGAGATGGTATCTCATTGTAGTTTTGATCTGCATTTCTCTGATGCTTAGTGATGTTGAGCAGTTTTTCATATGTTTGTTGGCCACTTGTGTGTCTTCCTTTGAGAAGTTTCTGTTCATGTCTTTGTTCACTTTTTAATGAGGTTATTTGTTTTTTTATGTGTCAATTCATTTGAGTTCCTTATAGATGCTGGATATTAGGCCTTTTTTGGATGCATAGCTTGCAAATATTTTCTCCCATTCTGTGGGTTGTCTCCTTACTCTCTTGATGGCTTCATTTGCTGTGCTCTTTAGCTTGATAAGGCCTCACCTGTCAATTTCAGTTTTTGCACTGCCTTTGCTTTTGAGGTCTTGGTCATGAATTCGTTGCCTAGGCTGATGTCTGGGAGAGTATTCCCTAGGCTTTCATATAAGTTTTTCTTTTGAGTTGGAGTCTCACTCTGTCGTCCAGGCTAGAGGGCAGTGGCATACTCATGGCCACTCCAGCATCGACCTGCTGGGTTCCGGTGATCCTTCTGCCTCAGCCTTCCAAGTAGCCGGAACTATGTGCATGCACTACCATGCCTGGCTAACTTTTGATTTATTGTAGAGACGAAGTCTCACCAAGTTGCCTGGGCTGGTCTCGAACCTGTGGGCTCAGGCAATCCACTTGCCTCGGCCTCCCAAAGTGCTGGATTACAGGCTGACCCACTGAACCAGGCATAAGATTTTTTTTTTTTTTGAGTTGGAGTCTCACTCTGTCGCCCAGACTGGAGTGCAGTGGCCGCTCCCGGTCACCACAGCCTCCACCTGCTGGGCGCCGGCGATCCTTCCACCTCAGCCTTCCAAGTAGCTGGAACTACAGGTGCACGCTACCACGCCCGGTTAATTTTTTGATTTATTGTAGAGATGAGGTCTCGCTTGTCCAGGCGGGTCTTGAACCCGCGGGCTCAGGCAATCCACTCACCTCAGCCTCCCAAAGGCGCGGGATTACAGGCTGAGCCACCGAGCCCGGCTGGCATAAGATTTTTATAGTTTGAGGTCTTACTTGTAAGTCCTTGATCTACTTTGAGTTAATTTTTGTATATGGTGATACATAAGTGTCCAGTTTTATTATTCTGCTTATGGCTAGCCAGTTTTCCCAGCATATTTGTTGAATAGGATGTCCTTTCCCCAGTGTTTGTTTTTGTTGGCTTTATCAAAGATGAGTTAGTTGTAGGTCAGTGGTTTTATCTCCGGATTTTCTATCCAGTTCCATTGGTCTATGTGTCTATTTTTGTACCAGTACCATGCTGCTTTGGTTCTTTATTCTTTCTTTCTTTTTTTTTTCCAGTTGTCAGATGAAAGAGGTTTCAAATGTACTTTCATCAAAGCAGTATAGCAATTAAACTTTTTTTTTTAATGGCTGATCTAGAGTGGTGGTTCTCAACTGGGGAGCGATATTGCTTTCCCAACTCCTGCCAAAAGACATGCTGACATATCTGACATTTTTGGTTGTGACAGCTTGGGAGGGCATTCAGAGTTCAAGTAGTTCTCAGGTCGCCTCGGCCTTTGTTTTCAGCTTGACTTTCACAGTTGTCCCCATGCATGGGAATTGTTTTCCAGGCAGCTGGCTGTGCCTGAAGGGCTCGTCCCAGCCCTTTTATAGCTCTCACCTTTCCAGGACCTGACTGCTAAATTTCTGACTGATCTTCTGCAACCAGAGCCACACATTCAGGATAGAAGAGCTGTGGGTTTTCCTTCTCATTCCCTTCCAAGTTTGTTACTTTTACTGATAATTCTCTGGTGTGTTTTCACCTTCAGCCTGAACTTGAGCCTGTCTCCTCTGGCAGCAAAG
The DNA here is from genome assembly GCA_963574415.1 of Tarsius wallacei. Lineage (NCBI taxonomy): Eukaryota > Metazoa > Chordata > Mammalia > Primates > Tarsiidae > Tarsius > Tarsius wallacei. The sequence continues at coordinate 14,060 of CAUYQG010148112.1, forward strand.
CTGTTGATTTTCTGGCCAGCCTTGCACCTGCAGCACTGCCATTCTTGCCTAGTGAGCTGTAGCCGGGATGGGCGGTGGCCCCAGGCCGGGAGGCCAAAGATTCCTGCTGATCTTATCTGAAGATCTAGCAATTTTTCATGAATAAATGATTCTCATTTTATTATTTACTTTTGGTTGATTTTCACAGCCCCCAAATCATTGTTTTTGACAGTGTCATCCAATTTCATACTTGTCTTTGAAGGAGAGTATTGGCTGACACCTTCACTCCACAATTGGAAGTCCCTTCACTAAAACTTTAACTTTGGAGCTAAAGTTTGCATCATAAAACTTGGCAACTTCAGGACAACCATTCTACATGATGGAGTATTACGCAGCCCTAGAGGAGGACAAAATTATGGAATCCACAGCAACTTGGATGGATTTAGAGTCCATCATACTCAGTGATCTATCACAGAAACAAAGAACTGAGTACCGCATGTTCTCACTTCTAAGTGTGTCCTGAACATTTATCACAATATTAGAAGAGAGGGGTTGGCAGGAGTGGGACACTGCCGGGGATGTGGGGAGGGGGGCACCTAACATCACTAATGGTACCCGATCCTAAACCAGGGGATATGAGGACCAGTGGGAGGCCCAAACTTCACCTGCATGTAGAACACAGGGAGAGAAGGCACTCAGGACACATGAGTGCTCCAAAAATGTAATTCTCTACAAGTCCGGCTGCTGAAACTGCCTAATATAACCAGAAACCAGTTTTATTTAATAGTTGCTGAAACCTGGCTGCAATTTTAAGACTATTTTTACCTACTGCCATCACTCACCAGTAAAAACTTACCAGTTCCCCAGAACTTTACTAGTGCCAATGAACTTTTTGAAGGAGCAGTATGGAACATCTTTCTTTTTAATAAAATCTCTAACCTTTTCCTTGTTTTTTGGACATACTGAAGACCGCTCAGTCTACTTGTATGTACCAAATTGCAATTCTTTCTTTTTCTTTTTTAATTTTAAAGATGTGGGGTATGAGTCAGGATTAGGTATACAAGTGGTCATTGTACAGGTAAAGTTGGGGCCTCCCTTTGGTCCCTACTTTGCCTGGTTTGAGATCAGGACCCCTTATTGATGTTGCGTGCATCCCCTTCCCTGGTAGTTTCCCACTACTGCCCATCCCTTTCTTATAGTACTATGATAAGGGTCCATCAGGGTCCACTCATGAGCGAAAACATGTAGTACTCAGTTCTGTGTTTCTGTGATAGGTCACTGAGTATGATCAACTCTAAATCCATCCAAGTTGCTGCAAAGTCCATAATTTTGTCCTTCTTTATGGCTGCATAATATTCCATCGTGTATATGAACCACATTTAAAAAAATCCTGTCCACTTTTGATTGCAGCATGGTTGGTTTTGCAATTCTTTCTTTTCAAGTGAAAAGTTACATTTAGAGATTTGTCTCTACATTTTTATTTATTTATTCCACAAATTCTGAAATTCAAAAACCACTTCAAAATGTACATTTTAATTTTAACTTTGACAGATTCATTGAGGACAAGTCCCTCGAAGCTGGCTGGTCTTATCCCCAGACAGCCAACTTCCTAAGGTCTTACAATGTAATAGCTGTTTCTTCCTAGAGTGTTAGGCTTCCTCACGGTCCTATCTTCCCCACAGCATCTTATACACCTGTGTGTGGTCACAGATACACAGATACACTGGAGATTTGCCTTCCAGCGCAATCCACCTCTGGCTTCAGTGAGACCAGTAAACTATGTCTAAGTTATCCCAATGAAGTCCCTGGAGGGGACTGCTGAAAATATTTTCCTCCAAGTGGCAAATATGAGAAGGTATAGCTTATTTATTCACTCAACTGATTTGTGTTGGAACCAAATCCGTTGTGAATCAGCAACGTGCGAGGGCCTGGGGATATGGAGGAGAACACATCGCAGCCCTCACCCTAGAGGAACTTCCAGTGCTAAGGAATAGACACAAGTAAAGATCACTTACAGTAAAGTATGGTAAGAAAAATGTCAGGAGAGGAAAAGGCTATTATAGAAACTCATATGAGGCCGAGACAATTAGTCTACACCTGAGGTGTCAGAGAAGGCTTCTTGGAAGAAGTAATGTCTGAGCCAAGACTAAGGAATGAGTCAGAACTAGGCAGGCAGCTAGTTAGTTTACACTGTGCATTATTCACAGATGTTCAAGCCCAGGCAAACTTAACTCAACCTCTCACCCACTCGCCTTGCTTCTGGGTCACCTTCTTTACCTGGCCTCCTTGCCTCACCCCCCTATACAATCTGGTATGTGATGTTCCAGGATTGCCAGCTCATATTTATATTTATTCGAGCCATTTCAGTTTAGAAAGGTAAATAAATGTGTAGCAGTAAAAAACAATCCTTGGCCTAATGATTGAGAAAGAAAACTCCCCAATTCCTGGCAGTTTCTGAGCATGATATATCAAACCAGTTGACTGAGGTTCTCTGGGAGAGCTCCAGGGATGGGGGTTGGACTGGATAAACCTGAAATTCTGGTCTATTGAGTCATCATGTGATGCTGGGCTGTCTCCTTGTTGAGAGGGGCGAGTCCATCTCCAGTTGCCTTCCACCCATAGTAGGAAGTGAATCAAGGTTTTTTGGTTTGTTGTTGTAGCTTTTGCAAAGCTAAAGAGAAATCGTTTTTTGGATGGGAGGTGCCATAGAAAGCAAGCTGAGGTCCTCACTAAAGTGAGAAAGAGTCCACGTAAGTGCCACGGCGGTGTTTAGGAGCAGAGCTGGTGGGCTGCAATCCACCCCAGTAGCTTGCCCGGGCTTATGCCACACTTCCCTCTGAGGTCTCTTTCCTCCACAGATTTGAAGGCTTCCCTCTGCCCCTGTGGATCGCACCTACGTATAAATGTGATTGATTAAAGCCAACCAGACCTGTCTCTAGGGACAGACAGCAAGAGACACATTGACTACTTCATATGCCCACATTTGCTGCTCTGCCGAGTTATGTGACATTCCTCTCTCCCACTGACTGGCTTTCCTGGAAGAACCCCTGCTTCTAATTAGGTCTAGGCAAAAACCTTCAGTAGGCCGGGCTTGGTGGCTCAGTCTGTCATCCCAGCACTTTGGGAGGCCGAGGCGAGTGAATTGCCTGAGCCCGCCAGCTGGAGACCAGCCCGGGCAACTTGGTGAGACCTCGTCTCTACAATAAATCAAAGCTTGGCTGTGCGTGGTAGTGCATGCCTGTAGTTGCGGCTACTTGGAAGGTTGAAGCGGAAGGATCGCCGGAACCCATTAGGTCAACGCTGGAGTGGCTGTGAGTATGCCACGGCTCTCCAGCCTGGGCAAAAACTCAAAAAAAAAAAAAAACCTTCAGTGAGGCAGGCCCACTCCAGAGCCCACTCTTGGTGTCGAAATGCTACATGCAAGTTTAAGCCAAGCACTTGGTGGCCACTACCTCTGATACGATGATGAGTCCTATTCTGACAAATCCTACAGCAATGTGACTCAGAAGTTTCGACTGAATACGAAGGTCTTCAGTATGCTGGAAGCTAGTTTCTGGTTTCCAATGTTGTGTTTGGAATAGATGACTTCTCTTTGAACAGTCCTGGGAAGGGAAGGTGGTGGACAACACTTTCATCCAGGGAACAGGAGAAGGGTGGTCCAAGGATGTGACACATCCACACAGCCAATAGAGTGTGTGTGTGGTGTGCATGTATAGTTTGTGTGGTGTATCTGGGTGTGTGTGTATGGTGTGAGGTTGTATGTGTAATGGGTAGGGTGTATGTGTTTTGCGATGTGTGATGTGTTATGTATGTGTGTGTTGCATGTATGTGTTGTGTGTAGTGTGAATAGTGTGTGATGTGTGTGTATTTGTAGTTTGTGGGTGTGTATGATATGGGTATGGTGTGTATGTATGTGTAGTATGTGGTTGTGTGATATGGTGTGTGTATGATGTGTGTACATTGTGTGATGTGTATGTGCTGTATGTAGTGTGATGTGTGTTGTGTGCATGTGTTTGTTTTGTGTGTGTGTAGTGTGATGTGTTTGTATGTGTGTTTGATGTGTAGTGTGCATGTTGTGTGTGTGGTGTGTGCATGGGGTGTGTCTGACATGTGTGCATGGTATGTGTATCGTGTGTATATGTGTGTGTTATGCATGCTGTGGTGTGTGGTATGGTGTGCTTGTTTGTGTGTGGTGTGTGGAGTGTGTGGTGTGTGTATGGTGTGCATGCTGTTTGTGTGGTATGTGTGGTGTGTGTGTGCATGTTGTGTGTAGTGTGTGTGTGTGGCGTGGGAGCAGGGACTGTCACTGGTTTTAATCTCATTTGGGGATAATGAAATGTGTTTGCTTTCCCTGTTCAGAAATGATGCAGGTGGCCAGGCTCGGTGACTCAGCCTGTCATCCCAGCACTTTGGGAGGCCAAGGCGAGTGGATCGCCTGAGCACACGGGTTTGAGACCAGCCCTGGCAACTTGGTGAGATCTTGTCTCGACAATAAATCAAAATATTAGCTGGGTGTGGTAGTGCGCACCTGTAGTTCCGGCTACTTGGAAGGTGGAGGTGGAAGGAAAGCCGGAGCCCAACAGGTCAACCCTGGGGTGGCTGTGAGCATGCCACTGCACTCCAGCCTGGGTGACGGAGTAAGAGTCTGACCCCCGCCCCCAAAAGAAGTGATACAGGCACAGGCACAGTTCACCACAGATGCATTCCAACCTGCGAAGTGTGGTGTCCTCTACACTAGAAGAGAAGGATACTTTAAAGCAAGTGGCAGGTCACTAACTGTCTCAAAGTGGGAGTTTAATACTGTCCTAGGTCGAAAGCCTTCAAGAATATAGGAGAAAACACAAAATAATTCTAACAGCAAACATTTATTGAGGCATTTCTATGTGCCAAGCCCTGGGTTAAGTTTTTGCATATATACTTATATATATTTACACACACTATCACCTTAAAGTTTACAAAGTAATACTCCCCCTATTTAGTAGAAGAGGAAACCCACTAAGAGAGGCTATATAACCAAGGTCACACAGCAGGAGCCCTGATCTGACCCCAGCCTGCCTCATGCAAGTCATTGAACCTTTATCTCTGGATAACACTCTGTACTTTCATCACAAGCAAATATTCTGAGGTCACTGCCCTCTCAGTCTAGGGGGCCTGGTCCCTCCACATTGCAACACCTCCCTGCTGAGGTTGCAGCTGCGTGGCCATGTGTGGCATTTTATGAGGGCTCATGACACCCCTCCCTCTCAGACTGCCATTTCCCAGATGTCACAGGGCATAGTGGCAGAATGTGACTTGTTATATATTTTCTCTCAGAATTTTTTTGAGGATTAAGTAATGTCAGCCAAGTGTTTATCGCAGAGGAAGGCATCATGATAAACTTGGAATACGCATAGATTGTCCTATTACTGAGTTCTGTTCGCTACTATTTATATTTTTCTTTTCCTTCCTTCCTTCCTTCCTTCCTTCCTTCCTTTCTTTCTTTCTTTCTTTCTTTCTTTCTTTCTTTCTTTCTTTCTTTCATCACAGTCATTCAGGCTGGAGTGCAGTGGCACACTCACAGCCGCCATGGCCTTGACCTCCTGAGCTCTGGCAACCCTTCTGCCTCAGCTGGAACTACCGGCATGTACCACTGGTATGCCCGGTTAATTTTTTGATTTATTGTAGAGCTGAGGTCTTACCAAGTTGCCCAGGCTGGTCTTGAAACCCTGGACTCAGGCAATCCTCTCACCCTTCAAAGTGCTGGGATTACAGGCGTGAACCACCGTGCCTGGTTCACTGTTTATATTTTATAATTCTATCTTCACTTCTGTTCTCTAAGCCAATTCTGCATCAAGGTTATGAGACCATTTTTTTTAAATTGGCCTCTGGAGTAAGCTTTCAAAAATCCAAATAATTTTTATCTGCTCTATTGCATGTGCACATTGTCAAACCACTGCACTTCTTTTGTTCTAGTTAAACCAAATGGCTTGCAAACCCACAAACATGATATGATTGGTTTTGTCTCCATAGTGTTCACCTGTTTTAAGAAAGGTTGTAGGTGGGGACTTGGAAGGCTAGAGAGAACCACTCCCATAAGCAGGATCTGCAGCTCAGGTGAGAATCAACCTATCCTAGAGATTGAAACCTGCTCTAGACAATATTCCTAGAAGGGCAAGGCAGGTCCTGGAATGTCCTCCCACCTTCACCAAGCAATCCTCACTAGTCCTTCGAAATTTCCTTTGAGCGTAGTCTCCTCCAGGAAGCCTTCTCTGAAATCCTCTCAACTCTCATAGCCTGAGTGTTTATTATCCTTTATTGTCATTATGCTTGATGGTCTTCCTCATTAGGCTCTGTGCTCCCCAAGGGCAAGGCCATTGTCTTTCATTTCTGTATCCTCAGCCCATAGCACAATGCTTTCTGTTCTTAGGAACACCCTTAGCGCTCACCTTAGTACTCAATCATATTCGTGGAATGAATGAATGTCCTACTTGCTATTTGCTTCCTAAAGGAAAGGTGTGTTTGTCAGGCATATTTTCCCCTTATAGCAATGCTGTCTATACTGTTCCTGAGCAGATGTCAAAGGGAGTGTTTGAATATACATTTAGTAAACCTCTCTCCTGGGGTCTCATAATTTCCCTATGTTACTGTTTACCTTAAGACAAATGAACAAGAAAACCCAATGCAAATATGCACACACACACACGCTTTTTGTTTTTTGTTTTTGCCTTTCCTTATTGTATAACTAATGCATGCTCATTATTAAGACATTAAAACACGTAGATAAAAAAGGAGTAAATAATAATAGCATATATATCTTGTGGCAGAGAGGCTAAAAGCAGTTTAAATCATTCCTTTTAAAAATCAACTGGCAAGCTCCAGACCTGCTAGACATGGGACTTGAGAAAACCAAATAACCAAAGGTTGCTTTCCTGGAAATGCAAAATAGTAATCCATTAACAAACTTACCCCTACATCCTCTCTTTGTGAAGTTATCAGTTTACAACCCCTGCTTGTTGTGTATACCCTGGAGACAATTTGTTCTTTGAAAATCTGGTTTTGCTAAATACCACCTTGTAAATTCCAAAAAAAAAGCATATCCATACAACCCGAACCCCTCCCTTACCTAAACTAACAGATAAAACCCCTATCCTCTTTTTCTGGGTTGTTCAGCCTTGGAGCATTAGCCCATGAGTTACGCTGGTGCTAATAAACTGCTACTTCCTAAGACAGCCTCGGTCTCTCTGTTTTCCCGCAACATTTCTTGGTGTGTTGGCCAGGAAAGGGAGAGTTTGGAGACAGTGTGTTCCACCTCCTTTGTCATCAGGGTACTACCTCCAGGGTGATGGGAGAGGCGATCTCACCTGGCACACAAAGAGGGGTGGCCCTTCCCCGTGTACTGAGGCTCAGATCCCAAAAGCACAGGAACCCAAAAAGAGGCGCGGAACTGGCGTGAGGAGGACCACCCAACGGAAAGCATAGGAAGGACCACCCGACGGAAGGGTAGGAACAAGAGCCTTTGCATAGACCTGCCAATGGATGGCAGAAGGGGAGCTTGATCACATCCCAGAGTCCGCTAGTAATCTCCAGTCCGAAGAAAAGGACTGAAAGGCAGTGGAAGGTAACACTTGGCAGAGGGTTGAAGAATACGTTGTGTGATTGCATGTAAATGAGATGGATGGCAGAAGAGTTCTGCAAAAAGTTGGTCTGGGTTGGGGGTTTGTACCAACCTGCCAATTGCTAAGAGGTGTCTGAAATATCTTTGCAAGGAATACGGCTAGAAAAGGACGAAACAGATGTTTCCCATACCCCCTGATCTCTCATTTGTGTATGTCTGCTGTCTTTGAATTTGCTAAAAAAGCTGACTGGGTTATTATGCTTTGTTCAATGGGACATGTCATATTTTAAATACTTTATTAGTGCATGTTCCTTTTCTTTTTTTTTTTTTTTGAATTGGAGTCTCACTCTGTCGCCCAGACTGGAGTGCAGTGGCACTCTCCCGGCCACCGTAACCTTGACTTGCTGGGCTCCTGCAATCCTTCTGCCTCAGCCTTCCAAGTAGCTGGAGCTACAGGCATCTGCTACCATGCCTGGCTAATTTTTTATTTATTGTAGAGATGAGGTCTCGCCAAGTTGCCTGGGTGAGTCTTGAACCCGCGGGCTCAGGCAATCCCCTCGTCTCAGCCTCCCAGAGTGCTGGGATTACAGGCTGAGCCACCGAGCCCAGCCAGTGCATGTTCCTTTATGTCATTTTATGTTTTTCTAAGTGTTGCTGTCTCCCTTTATTTGTGTAGTGTTTCTCCCAACCCATTGATACTGTTAAAATTCCTGTCTTTTTCCAGTCCAACTTCAATGGGCAGTATGGTTGGTTCCATGTTTTTGCTATTGTGAATAGAGCTGCAACAAACATACGTGTGCAGGTATCTTTTTTGTAGATGATCTGAGTTCCTCCAGGTATATTCCCAATAGGGGAATTGCTGGGTCATATGGATGGTCAATTTCTAGTTCTTTCAGAAATCGCCACACTGTCTTCCAAAGAGGCTGCACTAGTTTGCATTCTCACCAGCAGTGTAGAAGTGCTCCTTTTTTCTCCACATCCTCACCAGCATCTGTTGTTGTTTGTTTTATTAATGATCCATTCTTACACACAATGGAATATTATGCAACCATAAAGAAGGACAAACATATGAACTTCGCAGCAACTTAGATGATTTGGAGTCGATTATACTCAGTGATCTATCACAGAAACAAAGAACAGAATACCATATGTTCTCACTCATAAGTGGACCTTGAACAATTATAATACTACAAGAAAGCATTTGGCAGTAATGGGAAACTGTCAGGGGAGGGGAGGTGGGTTTGGCAGTTGAGGGAAACTGCTAGCTGAGGGAGGGGCATGCCTCATCAACAAGGGTACCTGCACAATCAATGTTTGTATACTTAACCCTAAATTGTACCCCACATCTTTATAAAAAACAAAATCCAAAAAAAAAATCCTGTCTTTTATTGTCAAGGATTTGCGAAAGTTGCCTGCCGCTTATGTGAAATGCTACCGGTTATCTTGAATTTTTTCCTGGGACCATACCCCCTCCCTTCCTTAGCCTGTGTTCAACTGCATGGATTCTGAGGGAGTTCATTCTAATCCACCTGTAAAGAAACATAGAAATCTCTCTTATATGCTACTTAGCCTTTTGTTAACTCAGCGCAATTTGACGCTAACCTTGGAGGAAATAATTTTATAATCTTTCTCTGGCAACTAAGGGACTGAATAGACTGTTCTTGTTTTCAAATGCTAGAAGCCAAGTTAGTTGAAAGTTAGTCTGTTTCTAAAGGTTTAGGCCTTGCCTAAGATGGTAATCAACTGCTTGTCCCTATAAAACTTTTGGGAAGTCTCTTAGAGGTGTGTAATGTATGCTAAGTCCCTACTTTAAAATGTAGTGCTAGATAAAACACTACTGCTTGATTTGTTTGTTTGTTTGTTTGCTTTTTGGCTATGTCTGACTAGCACACCTCTTACAAGACTGGTAAAGCTTTAAATGCTGAATACTTTGCAGGACACAGTGAGTCATGGCTATTCCCACCTGATTAAGTCACCTTGCTAAGCTCGGTACTTCTCCTGAGGGACAGGTGAAATACTAGGCACAAAGTGCAAGTGTTCAAAGGCAAATTCTGGGTTTTCAAGGAATGTGAGCAAGAAAATGTGTAATAATTTGTACCCTCAAATACCCCAATGGAACAGATTTTAAATAATTGGAGCAAATTAAAATTATGTGGTTTAAAATTTTAAAAAAATAGTGCATTATTGAGATCAAATTTGAACTCACTACAAGTTAACAGATAATGAGACTTGGAAAAAAAACCATAAGACTTTGCTTTAAAACCATCTGGCAATTAAATTAACTTTGTAGACATGAAGGAAAATGGTCAAAAGTTCCATATGTAGAGGCATTAAAAAAATTTATTTCACTACTTTGCAAACAAAATTATATCCTATGGGATATTGAATACCCAAATCCCGAGGCTTAACTCAGGACTATGAATACCAAACTCCCAATTACAGAAAACTTCTGAAGTTCTTAGCAACTGAGACATTAAGGAAAAAAAAAAGAGAAGGACTCTAGGATGAGCACCAGTGAGACGAAAAATAGACAAACCTATTGGCAGTTGCCACTAATGGCAAAGCTCCAGCCACCCAAGAGACCTGGTAAGAATAAACCTGCTAAGGGGGATGGTATCAGCTGCTATGAATGTGGTCAATCTGGGCACTTAAAGCGCAAGTGTTCTTGATGGCCTAAGCCCCCAGGACCTTGTCCAACATCCGGTCTAAAAGACCACTGAAAGAGATGGTGTGGCCTCTCCCAAAGGGAGTGGGGGGAAACACCTATCTCAGTGATGGTGGCTGTTGACTGAAGGCAGGGCACAGGCCCACCCAGGGCTCTGTTTGTCATCACCCCAGAGAATCCTTGAGTCTGTATTCATGTGGCTGGGGTCCAAATTAATTTCTTGATTAATGCTAAGTTTTTAGCCCATGTGCTCATACTGAACCTCTTTCTCCTGACACCTGCTCTCTAGTGGGAGTTAAAGGTGTTCCAAGAGTTAAATGTTTCACCTAACCCCTAATCAGAAGTTACTAAAAGGTTAATTCAAATTGACTGCAAAAGGTTATCTATAAAAAGGTTAAAAAAAAAAAAGCAAAGGCAAAATATAAAAAGGTTGTTGGTGTACAAATGTGGTTTTGGTAAGAAAAAAAGGAATATAAAAAAAATTTTATCTAAAAAAAAGATCTTGTATGGTAAATTTCTGTCCTATAATAAAGTAAATAGTTACCTGAAAGTAAAAAAATGTATAGAACAAAAATAAAAGGTTCAAGCATGTCAAAAATAGTATAAGCATGCCAAAGATGATATGTGGAAGGTTTATTTTAAAAATGTATAAGAAAAATTGTATAAACAATCTAGACATTATAAAGTCTTTTCTGGGTGCAAGTCTCTAAGCATTTTCGGATTCCTCTTCAAATTTTATATAAAATTCACTCGAGTGCCTGGTTCAAATTGTAATCTAGAACAATCTATCAGTCTGCCACTATAGTACAGAAATACATTAAAAACTCCAAAAGCTGGTACTCGTAATAAAGCCACAGAAATTAAAGTTTATCATTTAAGTTATGCTGGTAACCTCAGGTCTTGCAGCTTTTGTACAAAAGGTGATCAGCCACCACCTAAAATTGTCAAAATGTATGCCTGGTTTCACTTAATTGTTTTACTTCTTGAAGGAGGAGTTTCCCTCATTTATTCCTTTTATTAAGCCAGAATCTAGCAATTTCATGCCCACATAACAGTCATGCAAGGATGCCAGTCAGTGCCTGCAAACGATGCCACTGCTGAAACAGATCTGGATGCCCCCAGTCAGACAGGGAGACATTTTCGATCTCTGGCTAGGCAGGACTATGCCCACTGTCAGCTCTGAAGAAGCTACAGAAAACGGACCTTCACCCCTCAGCACCCCATTTGATTATGGGATTGAAAATCTCTAAAAAATAAATAATTAAGGTAGGGTAGCTAGCACAGGCTAGACACAAATAAATTTCCCATAGGTATGTTTTAAAAGGTGTTCAGACATTTTAAAAATTACATTCTACTGCAGGCCAAGTGGCAGCCTACCCCACCCCTCGGCAAATCCAGAGAAAACTCCATCAGATGTAAGACGAGGACAGTTCAATCTTTCAATTTGCGGTTTAGCATAATAATCACTGAACGTCTTTTGGAGACACAAGCAAATTAAACATAGATATTGGTATTGCATTGCTCAGAATCTGAGTCAATCCCCGAAATGGAATAAATTTAAGTAATTTAAAAACTATTTATGGTAAGCCTTTTTCCTACACCTCTGAAGGAAATGGGGTCACAGACATAGGTGCTCATAAGGAAATATGTTGTCCATTTGGGACAAATTTTAATCACAGTTCGTAAACTTGCTTCCCTTAGGAACTTACTGGACCATGGAGAACCCAGACATCCCAGGAGAGTAAATGCTGCTAAAAATTGGAGAGGGGAAGGATCCAACCAACAACTGCAAGAAAAGAGAAAAGGACCCTAAGGCATCCTAGTCATCACTCATCTACTGCATTAAAAGCCTGCAAACATCAAGCCTTGGATACACCATTTCTGAATAGAAAAGTATATGCCTGAACAGAGAGACCCTGTTCCCAGACCAGAGCAACAGCCTCAATGGACAGTAGAGCTGGTACAGTACTTAAGGCTGCTATTTAAGCAACAAAATAATGCTTACTAAATGTATATTTAAAATGGTCCTGTTCCTATGTTAGTATATTCTATCAGCCAAATTGTTGGATTTGTGGTCAACTTCTAGTCTCAGGAGACTCTGGGCTTCTCTGACGGGTCTCACCCCTCCAGGGGACTAACTGGAAGCATTTAGATCTGTACCTTCAAGAGTTCAAGATGAAAAGTCAAACAGCTAATAATAATAACCTAACAAGGATTAATTTGCAGCAATGGCCCATTAAGAAAACAGGCGGTGTGTTCAATACCAGTCCCAACTACCTGGCATCAAACCTGGAAGTTTTCGTTGGCTGCGAGGTTCTATAAAATTTGGATACCTAACTTCTCCATCATGGCAAAACCTCTCTAAAATCCACAAAGGGAGGTAAACAGGAGTCTCCGGTATGGAAAAGAGTTCAGCATCAGGCCAAAAACTCATTTAGTACTGGGTCCAGTAGTCACAGCAGAAGCTTGAGAATTCAGCTTGAGAATTCAGCAGATCTTACTGATAAGCCATTGTTTTGCTCTGTCAGTCTTTGTATTTGCCAAGTGCTATACTGTTTGTCATTTTATTTGCTACAGGACTGACTTTATTTGCTATAGGACTGATGAATTGAACATGTTGGAAAAGGTCTCACTAGCATTTCTGTTCTTTCTTATATTGAAAAGCTTGCCCATGTCTCAGTACAAAAATGGCACCGCATAACAACTGGCAATTGTTTTAAAAACATGTTCTCAGGACTGGAAGGATTTAAGTACATTATTGAATTTGTAATCCTATTGTTGGAATCCTGTCTTATCCTCCCTTGCATAACCCCAGTAATTATAAACACCATCTCTAAATTTGTGAAAACTGTTGTTAAGCAAAAAACTGCAGCCCACATAATGTTAGTGCACCAAATTAAAGATGATGCTCTTGACCCATAAAGGGTCGAGCATCAAAAAGGGGAGTGTGGCTGAAAACAGTTAAAATCATTCCTTTTAAAAATCAGCTGACAAGCTCCAGACCTGCTAGACATGGGGCTTGAGAAAACCAAATAGCCAAATGTCACTTTTCTGGAAATGCAAAATAGTAATTCATTCACAACCTTACCCCCACATCCTCTCTTTGTGAAGTTATTGGTTTACCACCCCTTCTTGTCATGTGTACTCTGGAGAAAATTTGTTCTTGGAAAATCTGACTGCAATCCCAGCACTTTGGGAGGTCGAGGGGAGTGGATTGCCTAAACTTGCAGGTTCGAGACCAATCTGGGCAACTTGACGAGACCATGTCTTGACAATAAATCAAAAATTAGCTGGGCGTGGTAGTGCATGCCTGTAGTTCTGGCTACTTGGGAGGTTGAGGCGGAAGGATCACCAGAGCTTAGCAGGTTGAGGCTGTGGTGGCCGGGAGTGTGCCACTGCACTCCAGTCTGGGAGACGGAGTGAGACTCCAACTCAGAAAAAAAAAATCTGGTTTTGCTAAATAGCACCTTGTAAATTCCAAAGAAAAATGTATAGCCATACAACCCGACCCCTCCCTTACCTAAATTAACAGATAAAACCCCTCTCCTCTTTCTCCGAGTTGCTCAGCCTTGGAGCATTAGCCCACTGAGTCGCACTGGCACTAAAAAACTGCTACTTTCTAAGACAGCCTCAGTGTCACAGTCTCTCTGTTTTTCTGCAACAATCTCATTAGCTGAAGTAGAGAAAATAATACTAGTACTGATAAATATAGCTAGTAAAGGAATAATATCTCTATTACTCAGGGATAATCAGTAATATTTTGTGATCATACATGCAGACTTTTCTTTATGCATGTCTATGTTTTTAAAGTGCGTTGTAGTATTCATATACTTTTTTCTTTTAATATATATTTAAGTAGGAAGTATCTTTTATGACATTTAGATTACATTGTTTTTCTTATATGAATGTGCCACATTTTATTTGTTCTTGACAGGCTAGATTGTTTCCAATTTTTAGCAATTATTCACAGCACTGCAAGGGATAAACTCTTTAAGTGGTTATTTTGTTGTTATCTTTTATAGGATAACATTTTGAAAATAAAAATGCTGGTCCAATGGGCATTCATATTTTATGTGGTTTTAAAAATTTTCTGTGAGCTACCAAATTACTCCCAACCCTCTCTATCACTGTCAGAGCACTCAGGTCCCTGAGTTCTTGCCAGCTCTGGACATGTGTTTCAAAAATGGAACAAAGTAAATAAGACATTTGGTTATGACAAAGTCATTTTTATTTAACTTGGCGTTTTTTAATCACTGGAGAGGTAAAAAATTATTTTCATATGTTTACTTATGCTTTTGTAAGGCAAGTATCTGAGTCCTTTGGTTGTTTTTCTATTGAGTAACATAAGTGCCTGTGGGAGTCACATCAAGATCGCTCCAACTGGAAGCCTCGATGTGAAGTGAGGTTTGTGTGCCTGCATGTATTTATGCATGTGTCCTTGAGCAGAAACTTATGAGTAGAAAAGTCTTTTCCTGGGCTGCTTTGGTTATTAAAATTAATATTTGATTTGCTAAATTAAACATTACATTTAAATTTAATTAAACATAAAATTTAAATTTAAAGACTAAATTTTCTTTTATCATTTGTTTACTTTTTTTCTTTTTAAAAAAAATTTTTTTTTGCCGGGCATGGCAGCATGCGCCTGTAGTTCCAGCTACTTGGAAGGCTGAGGTGGAAGGATTGCTGGAGCCCAGCAGGTTGAGGCTGTGGTGGCTGGGAGCATGCCACTGCACTCCAGTCTGGGAGACAGAGTGAGACTCCAACACACACACACACACACACAAATTTTTTTGACTTTACTGGAGAGCTCAAGGATAAACTATTTATATATAACTTTAAAATGGATCCTTAAGCAAACAATCCTAGCTATCTTCTTATTTTTAAAAAAGAGGCTAATATCAGATATATAAGATTTAGCATGTATTAGGTTAAAATCCCAGTAGGGCCTCCAAATGTTAGGCCAGACCCACAAGGGGTATGCGTGTCTGGTTTGTGATCCAGTGCCACAAGAAAGATGCAAAGAATTAAATAGAAGATAAATTGGCAAATATAGTTTATTTAGAAAGTAGAAAGTAAATTAGAGAGAGAGAGAGAGAGACAGACTGGGAGAGAAAGGGAGGGAGGGAGGGAAAGGGAGAGAGAGGGAGAGAAAGAGTGGAGATTCACCTCCCCAAGGTAGAGGAAAGGGCCAAAGCCTAGGAAAACATGGCCTGGCCATAGCTCAAAGAACACATGACCAGACCATAGCTTAGCAAAGTAACGGCCATTTGTTCACTTTATATATATTTTTTCATTTATAAAATTTGGCAACCTGGACTCGGTGGCTCAGCCTGTAATCCCAGCACTTTGGGAGGCCAGGGCAAGTGGATTGTTTGAGTTCATGGGTTTGAGACCAGCCCGAGGAACTTGTGAGACCTGGTCTTTACAATAAATAAAAAATTAGCTGGGCATGGTAACATGCGCCTGTAGTTCTGGCTACTTGGAAGGCTGAGGTGGAAGAATCACTGAAGCCTAGCAGGTCAACACTGGGGTGGCAGTGAGTGTGCCACTGCACTCCATCCTCGGTGACAGAGTGAGACTCCAACTAAAAAAAAAATTTAGCAAATTTTTATCAACTTATTATGGGAGACTTTGATTAATATTTCTTCTGTTCATCAAATTCCCTTGAAAAATTTAAACTGTGCTCATAAATTTAATATATTTTATTTTCTTTTAAAGTTCATCAGTGTGTGACTGATAATCATACCTTAAATAAACCTTATAAATCAGATAATACAATAAATAAATATGGCAAAGTCAAATTATCTTAAACTTTCTAATGCAGTGTGTGAATATAGCACAATTTCTTTTATCTTAAAATCACAAATCTAGTCAAGTACTCACTATACATTTAAAATTGTTAGTCTGTTATGTGAAATTGTTTATAACATGTCAAATTCTCTTATATGTTTTTAAATACTTAAAATACTATATAGCTATAGCTTATCCCCAAATTTAACCCATAATAATAATTCAGGGATTGGTTTACCTGACTGTCTCTACAACTAATAATTACCATCTCTATACTCTGTTCTGCATCTCCTCAGACATTTTCCCACTAAGGAAGAAATTATTTTCTTCCAAGTCATTTGGCATTGCCCTTTAGGATGGCTGAGATTATAGACAGCCCTGAGAATTTGGTTAGGATAAGAATATTTATAGCTGTCGACATCTAGTGTTTTTTCACAAAGATAGGGGACAAGTATTACCAGAAGCATCTTCTAATGTCCCTATGCCACTACTCCTGCATTGGAGTGGGTGCCCCTAATTCTCACATCTCATCCAGGTTGCTTCACTGATTGAATCCAATGGATCATTTCCAGTCATAATCAAAGCTGAATTATTTCCCCATTCTTCCTATCTGTAATGCCACAATTCTTATTGATATTCAAATGACATCCATTTAGATTCTGTCCAATTTATGTCTGATTCTAGGGTCACAATTCTAACGTCATTCTAGTGATGACACATTTTTTTAAGGTTTTTTTTTGACTAAGGCAAAAAAAGCAAGTACAAAGTGTTCAAGTTTCTGAATAATCACTGGCAATTAACTAGGTTTAACTCCACCACAAGGTCTTCCCTTCCTTCCTCCTTCCTTTCTCTTCTCTTCTGCAAACCATCACAACCATGTATTCTCACTTAACTTATCAGTGTTAAATTCCTAGTTGATGATAAGGCAGCTATTGGCTCTAAGTCAGGAGATGTGCTCAGAATTTGAGATAAGGTTGGAAAGAATGTCACTCAAATGTGAGGTGAGTCATCTTAGAAGTGACCCCACCCAAGAGATGGTTTGCAAGTATCACTTTGAAGTGTCACAAGACACTCCAGAGCTTCATTGGGGTAAGGCAAGTCCCTAAGAAAGCAGGCCTGGAATGTAGTGTGTGCACATTTCGTGCACGTACTCCATACACACTGTAGCAGGTATGAGTGGAGTGGAGTCTGATCGAAGGGTGATGGGTTACCTGAGCCTAGTAGAAAGAAGCCAGAGAGAGAGAAGGGCCATGCTGGGTGGTCTGCTGCCTGCCCAGGAGAGAGGCTACTCTGGCCCCAAAGACCACTCCTGGCCCTCTGAACACCACACTACTAAAGTGGGCAGGTCAGTTCATTCAGGGAACTTGGAAATATTCTTTAAAACATCAAATTCCTATGGCTGTAAACCTGTTCCCACCCAAAAAACCTTCTGGTCTATACTAGGTACTCTTGGTGTTCTTGGTCTCACTCAGAATAGGTAGGTTTTATACCTAGAAGTAGCTTTCTGTAAACTAGGTTCTTGGTTTGTAAATCAGCTTCCTCTCAGAGCTTGATTTCCTGGAGTTAAGGCTAGAATTGGATGGAAACACCTGCAGAGCTGAAACACACACTTTGCCTGAGGGCTTCTACATCAAGCAGAGTAGAGCCCAATGATGGAGTCCAAACCGTCCAGTTGACCTTCTGACAGTTAGCTGACTTCTTGAGTTAAACTTTGACTATGGATCTGGTGGACATAGCAATCAGAATTTGCAAATCCTGACCTTGCTGTGGAATGAAGTCAATTTTGACAGAAGTGGAAAGAAAAAAATCAGAGAAGAAGTTGGTGATTATGTAGCCAGTGGAAATGCCATCATATGGGAAGTGATGAGCCTTGGCAAGGTTTGGGGAATAGGAGGTTTTTCTCCAGAGCAAGGACATAAAGATCTGTAGCAGCTGAATTTGCATGTTACTTCTAACAGCACGCTCTCTTAGGGGCAGCCCAGTGTCATGGGGAAGCACACGGACTCTGAAGCCAGCCCACCTAGTGTTGGCAGCCGGTCAAGGAGGCCCACTGAACCTTAGAAATCAGGGAGGGCTGTGGACCCCGAGACCACTAGGATGTGTTCGGGAGCTGTAGACGCCATTACCTTCCCCTCTAATAATTTAGCATATTTAACCAGAAATAACTCTGATGATCTAAGCATGAGGCTCTGAAACTACAACAGGCATGGTTAGCTTTGGAAACTCGTTGCT
>CAUYQG010148119.1:0-40204 GCA_963574415.1 Tarsius wallacei
GGGTCGCGTCTGTCCCCCTCTCCCAGGGCTGCGTTGCTCCTGCACGCCCTACGTAGCGTCCAGCGGAAACTCCATCCCTGGGTCCTGGGATGGCCACTTGTTCCCTTTTAGGAAGGTGGCATTCTGCCCTCCACTCCTGCAGTCAGGAACGCTGGAGGGCCATGTCTGGCATTCAGAAGCCCGGGAGTGGCAGCAAGCCCAGCCCCGGGGGAGATGTGTCCTTCAAGAGTGGACTCCTTCTGCAGTGCTTGCGACAGCCTAGGTCTCCAGGCAGCCTCTGTGGGGCTCATCTGAGCCGGACCCAGGCCAGTTAACTGATTTACTCTTTTCGAAGAACACGTCCATGGGTGGGGGTCAAAGAAGAGACTCTGGAAAGTCCCCTGCCATTGTCTATCTGTAGGCACAGTCTTATATCCAGAAACAAGGATCGTCCTTCCCAAGTGGGGCCGGTCTGGGAAGTGGCACCACAAGCTTGCCCTCGGCAACCTCTTTGCTAGTGTCTGGTCCTTCTTGTATTCAATCCAACTTCTCAGCTTATGTTAGACCTCATATCTGCTGCTTACTGTGTTGTTGCCTCAGGCAAATTACAAAACCTTTCTGTGTTTCAGCTTTTTATCTGTAAAATGGGGATGATATTGATTGTTGCAATGATTAAATGAGATACTAAATGCCAAGCACTTCAAGCAGTACCTGGCACAGAATAGGCACTCAATCCCTGTTAGCTATTATCTTTCTTTCTTTCCTTCCTTTCTTTCTTTTATTTCTCTCTCTCTTTCTCTCTCTCTCTCTCTCTCTCTCTCTCTCTCTCGCTCTTTCCTGTTAGAGTCTTGCAGAAACCTAACACAAGAACTCCCAGGAACATCAGGTTAGTGAAGGAACAGGACCCTGAAGCCTGGGTTCCCACCTAGACACTAGAAATGATGATCTTTCGTGGGAGGCTTACTGGCTCCTACAAGGGAGTCAACTTGTGCCAACTGCTGTGTCGTCTTGGTTGCCATGTCCACTCATTTTATCCTGGAAAATCTGGTAGTTTGGGGACTGCAGATGAACGAAAGTAGTTTCCAGTGCCTCGGCAGGTTGTGACTGTGACAGCGGGTTGTGACCATGGCAGTCTTTCAGAAGAGGACAAAAAATGAATCAACCTTCTCTCCTCTTGCTTCTTTCAGTTCTAACATGAGAGCTGTGCTGGTTTTTTTCCCTCTCTTTTCACTAAGGCCTAGGGTTCAGACCACTCCTCCCACCCCAGTGTTTCTAAATCTGAAAGCTGTAATCCAAGCCATCCCCTGGGAGTTTGTGATCTGAAGGCTGTGCCAACATGAAGATTTGTGGTTAGCCTTTACTTTTGGGGGGAAGTGCATGGCCTCTCTGTAGGACACAATACAGAGGTTGGCATTTAGGGTGGCATTGGGTGGAGTGACAAGCTGTTTTGAGACAAGAAAAACAATGTGGGGTTTGAGGGGAAAGTCAAGTCTTGAGGTCTCTCCTTACTCAGCAGCCAAACTTGTTTAGCCTTGATCAGGGGCTCAGTAGAATGACAGAGAAGGATCCTTAGACAGGGACTGCCAGTGTGTGCCAGGCTGCCCAGCCTACTAGACTGTTAGAATGAACCGGTTTTAACTAGCACTTTAGCCGTTGAAACTGCCTCCTAATACAGAGTTGAGCCTGGTTTCAGGAATGAGTTTTTATAAAATCCAGAAGCAGCCACCTGGGTGTACACAGAAACCAAGGGGTCTCTGCTTCCCTAGAAGCCAAGACCCAGCCTGTTTTCTTCCTCTTGGAAAAGCTATGGTAAAAAGCGGAAGTGTTGCCCAGAGCTCTGGTGCTCTAGGGAGGCTCCAGACGGCTTCATTTCTCTCAACCCAGCCCCATGGGCCACCTCTTTCAGGCTGAAGAGGCCAGCCCAGGAAAGCCCTGTGTGCCCGAATCTTACGTAAGTTTCACCTCCCCCACCCGCTTATTTTCTTGCTTCAGAGGAACTGCATGAAACGAGAGGATTTGGGATGACTTTAAGAGATTCCCATGTCAACTGAAGAACAAAACCGGGAAGAGCCTCCAGACCCAGAGCAACCAACAGTGCAGGGGTCTGGTGGGGCTTCTGGGCAGGAGCCCTATGTCACCTCTGTGGCTCTCTGCTGTCACTCAGTACTGCAGCAGAGCATTCCCTGGGCGTGTGTGTGCGTTCGAGCACAGAGGAGCTGCAGGGACTCATCTCCAATTTGTCTGCATTCACAGCTGCAGGCAGGACTTGATTGCTGTGGATCAAAGTCTATCTCCTGTAGTTTAATAACTTTTCCCTAGTTTCAGTGAAGGATGGAAATGGGAGAGGCATTTGGTCCCTGAGGGCTCTTTCCCATCATCTCTTTTCATACAGTGTGACTGGCTGCTTCCGGCAGAATCCAGGTTCCTCTGTAATCCTGTTGTATTTACCCTCTGTGAGGAGCCTTGCTGGAGGAACCCCTTGGTCCAGTGGTCATTCTGCTGAAATGGGAGTCATGGACTACTGGCAATGACCCTCATGGTGTCTGTCCAGTAGATGGAGTGACCAGATATCTCATTTAAGGGTGAGCTTAGTCCTGATGCCCCCTCCTTTATTATTCTGCTTGCTGTCTTCATACCTATGGGAATGGGATCTCCCACTTTGGCTATCACATTCTTTCCTGTGCACATCTGCCTGCATCTGCACCTTCCCAGCAACGAAAGTCCAGCCAGAGTGATGCCATTCTGTTATGTCTTCCCAGTTGTTAGGGAACCTGGTAGGGACTTGGTATGCTATTATTATGGTTATGTTGGACGCACAAAATAGAATTCCACTTGTTATTGGAATGCCTTCAACCTCTGGAAACATCTACCTTCCAAAGTAAGGGAAACCAGATCTTGGAACTTGGTTCCTGAGCCTGCTGTCTCTTTCTTGATCACCCATTTATGTTGCAGACTTTAGCTGCTTGAGCTGGACCCTTTGGCTGGTAGGAGTGGATGACTTTGTCATCCTGTGACCTGGGAATACAGATGACTCTTTCTCTCAAGCTGCAGCTGTGATCACTTACCTCTATAGGAGCAGGCAACCACAAGTCATATGGCTGAAGTTCAAATATGCAAACCTGACACATCTTTTGTGTCTGCTATGGAGGGTCTTAACTGATGGCGGTTGCAGGTGAAGGGCATGAAGGAAAGCAGTAATTACCTTGTCAAGGTGGTGGTGCCTCCCTCTGTTTTCTTTACACTTTTCTATATTTTCAAGTTATCTATTAAAGAGACGTTTAAAGACTCCTTAAGAGCCGGGCTCAGTGGCTTAGCCTGTAATCCCACGCCTTTGGGAGGCTGAGGTGAGTGGATTGCCTGAGCCTGCAGGTTCGAGATCCGCCTGGGCAAGACCTCATCTCTACAATAAATAAAAAAAACTAGCCGGGTGTGGTAGCACGCCTGTAGTTCCAGCTACTTGGAAGGGTGTGGGGGAAGTATCAGTGGAGCCCAACAGGTTGAGGGTGGGGTGGCGGGGAGCGGCCACTTCAATCCCGTCTGGGCGACAGTGGGAGAATCCAACTAAAAAAAAAAAAAAAAAAAAAGAAGTTGCTACTGAAACTATTCTAAACAACCAAGGAGAGACACCTCTATAACTCATTGCATGACGCCAATTATCATCCTGATACCAAAATCTGGCAAAGACATAACAGAGAAACTCCAGGTCAATATCACTGATGAACATAAATGCAAAAAACCTCAATAAAATACTAGCAAATTGTAGCATATCTTTATCAGCACATCATATAGATCATTCAGCATGATCAAGTGGGCTTTATTTTTGGGATGCAAAGTTTGCTCAACATCTGCAAATCAGTAAATGTGATCCACCACAGAAACAGAACTTAAGACAAGAACCACACAATCATTTCAATAGATGCAGGAAAGCATTTGATAAAATCCAACATCACTTCATGATAAAAACCTTCAACTATCTAGGCATCAAATGGATATACCAGACCCGCCTGGGCAACCTGGCAAGACCTCATCTCTACAATAAATAAAAAACCAGCCGGGCGTGGTAGCGCGCGCCTGTAGTTCCAGCTACTTGGAAGGCTGAGGCGGAAGGATGCCGGAGCCCAGCAGGTTGAGGCTGCGGTGGCCGAGAGCGACCACTGCACTTCAGTCTGGGCGACAGAGTGAGACTCCAACTCAAAAAAAAAAGAGTTATCCATGGACAAACCCACAGCCAACATCATAGTGAATGGGTAAAAGTTCGGAGGAGTCTCCTAAAAACTAGAGTAAGATAGAATGTCTACTCTCACCACAACTATTTAACATAGTACTGGAAGTTCTAGTCAGAACAATCAGACAAGAGAAAAAAATAAAGGTATATAAACAGGAAAAAAGTAAGTCAAATTACCTCTCTTCACAAACAATATGATTCTATATTTAGAAAACCCTAAAGATTCAACCAAAAGACTCCTAGATCTTATAAGTGACTTCAGTAAAGTCTCAGGATACAAAGTCAACATCCAAAAATCAATAGCATATCTATACACCAATGTTTAAGCTGAGAACCAAATTAAGAACACAATCCCATTTTCAATAGCCATAAAAAAATATACCTGCGACTATATCTACCAAGGAGGTGAAAAATGTATACAATAAAGAAAGAAGTCAAAGGTGACTCAAAGAGGAAAAGCATTCTATGTTCATGAATTAGAAAAATCAATATTGTTAAAATGTCAACCCTGCTCAAAGCAATCTACAGATTCAACATAATCCCTATCAAACTACCAGCATAATTTTTCACAGATCTAGCAAAAAAATTAAATTCATATGGAAGCAAAAAAGAGCCCAAATAGCCAAAATAACAACACTAAAAGTATCACATGACTGGACTTCAACTTTACTATAAGGCTACAGTAACCAAAGCAGCAGGATACTGTACAAAAATAGACACATAGACCAAAGGAAGAGAATAGAGAATGCAGAAATAAAACCTCTTAGTTACAACCAACTGATCTTTAACATGGTTGACAAAAGTAAACACTAGGGAAAGGACACCCTATTCAATAAATAGTGCTAGGAAAACTTGCTGACCACATGCAGAAGAATGAAGGTAAATTCCTTCCTCTTATCATATACAAAAATGAACTCACAATGAATTAAAGACTTAAATGTAAGATCTCAAACTATAAAAATCCTAGAAGCCTAAGGAATACTTTTATCGACACTGGCCTTGGCAACAAATTTCTAATAAAGTCCCTAAGAGCAAATGCAACAAAATCAAAAATTGACAAGTGGGACCTAGTTAAAGACATTCTGCATAGCAAACAAAACCATCAACAGAGTAAATAAACAACTTTCAGAAAGAGAGAAAATATTTGCAATCTATGCATCCAACAAAGGGCTAATATTCAGAATCTACATGGAACTTAAACAAATCAATAAGAAAAAAACAAATAGCCCCATTAAAAAGTGGACAAAAGACATGAACAGACACTTTCTAAATGAAGACATACAGGCAGCCAACAAACATGAAAAAAAAATGCTCATCATGAATCATCAAATAAATGCAAATCAAAATGATAATGAGATGCCATTTCACACCAGTCAGAATGGCTATTTTTAATAAGTCAAAAATAAGAGATATTGGTGAGGTTGTGAAGAAAAGAGAATGCTCATACACTGTTGGTAGGAATGCAAGCTAGTTTAGCCCCTGTGGAAAGCAGTTTGGAGATTTCTCAGAGAACTTAAAATAGGCTGGGTACAGTGGCTCACACCTATAATCCTGGCATTTTGAGAGGTCAATGCCGGAGGATTACTTGAGCCCAAAAATTGGAGACCACCCTAGTCAACATAGCAAGACCCTGTCTCTACAAAAATAAAATAAATTAGCTGGGCATATGGTGCACACCTGTAGTTCCAGCTATTCCGGAGGCTGAGGCAGAAGGATTGCCTGAGCCCAGGAGGTTGAGGCTGCAGTGAGTTGTGATTATGCCACCGCACACCATGCTGGGCAACAGTGAGACTCTGATTCAAAAAAAAAAAAGGAACTAAAATAACTTTACCATTCAACCCAGCAATTTCACTACTGGGTACGTACCCAAAGGATCATAAATTGTTCTACCAAAAAGACTCCTGCACATGTATGTTTTTTGAAGCGCTATTCACAATAGCAAAAACATGGAACCAACACAGGTTCCCATCAATCCTGAACTGGATAAAGAAAACGTGGTACATATATATCAGGGAATATTATGCAGCTATAAAAAATTATGTCCTTTGCAGCAACGTTGATGCAGCTGGAGGCTATTATTCTAAGAAAATTAATGCAGAAACAGAAAACCAAATACCATCTATTCTCACATGTGAATGGGAGCTAAACACTGGGTACATATGGACATAAAGACGGGAACAGCAGACACTAGGGACTCCTAAGTGGGGGGCAAGCATTGAAAAACTAGCTATTGGGTACGTACCCACTATTTGGGTGATGGGCTCAACAGAAGCCAAAACACACCACCATGTAATATACCCATGTAACAAACCTGCACGGGTACCCCCGAATCCCCCCCAAATTTTTTAATTGGAAAAAAAACGTAAATCAGTGGTTTTCTGGGGATTTGGATAGATGACTGCAAAGGGCTTGAGGAAACACTAGAGAGGTGATGGAAATTTTCTACCTTTATTATAGTGGTGATTGTTCAAGTGTACCTGTATTATACACTTAAAATGGGTGCTTTTTTAGTTCATTTAGATTTATACTTCAATACAGATTATTTAAAAATTAGATTTGCCAGTTGTTCATAAACAATAAACTAGATAGCTACATTAATATACACAATCACACTCTGAAGCAGAAGTGTTATTCAAGTGACCCATTACACAATGATAAAAGAAATTTTTATTATAAATATAAAAAATATGGATCAAGTATGAATCTAATAGTAGTCTTTAAAATATAACAAAAACTAACAATATTATTCAGAGGAAAATAGACAAATCCACAATTATATAGGACAATTTTTTTTTTTTTTAGTAGGAGTCTTATTCTGTTGCCCAGACTGGAGTGCAGTGGCATACTCATGGCCACCGCAGCCTCAACTTACTAGGCTCAGGTGATCCTTCCTCCTCAGCCTTCCAAGTAGCTGGAACCACAGGCATGCACCACCATGCCTGACTAAATTTTTATTTATTGTAGAGATGAGGTCTTGCCAAATTGCCCAGGCTGGTCTTGAACCCTTGGGCTCAGGCAATCCTCTCACCTCCACCTCCCAAAGTGCTGGGATTACAGGCATGAGTATGAACCACCACACAATTTTAACATATCTCTTTCAGTAATTGAAAGACCAAGAAAACAAATTTAGAAAAGATTTATAAGGATTGACACTACTAACAAGTCTAATCAAATATATACATATAAAACATATATATGTGCCCAGTAAGTGAGCACATATGCTTTTCAAGCTGATGTATATTATCACACATTGGGTACCCTGACACTAAGAAATTCTTAAGAGATACCAAAGAATTAATATCAAATAATCCATTTTATCTGATCATTATATTAGAAATACTAGACAACAAAATGCTGGCCATAAGTAATAATAGACACAACAAAATAAAAATAGATAAACAACTTCAAGCCCCTTGTACATTGGAAATAATTTTAAAATTTCAGTGATCAAAAATAAATCATAATGTAATTGGATGATAGTTAAAACTGAATGGCAATGAAAGTATTACTTTAATACTTGTGGGTGGTAGCCAAAAAAATTAAGAGAAATTTCTAGCCTTAAAGCATACAAAAGAAGAATGATACAAAAGTCAGAGAATGTGATAAATTTATTTTAAAATGCATTGAGAGAATTTAATAAGGGCAAGTGCAGTCAAAATAACCTGAAGGAACATTAATCCTGTCCGATATTAAGACTTTGTATAAAACTACAGTAGCTATAAGAGTGTATTGTTGGCAAAAGGATCAATAAGTAGACCAATGGCACGAAATGTATTGAAATTTTTTATGACAAAGTAGACTTTTATTTTAAGATGAAGGAGACTTACATTTTAGTGAAGAAAGGATGATGGATAGCCATCCACAAAAATAAAAATATATCTACTTCAAACTACACAAAATAGATCTCAAGTGTGATTAAAGACCCAAATGTAATGGGCAAAATTTTACATACTTTCAGATTTTCAGAAGAATCTTTAAATGAAAATGTAGGAAAATAGCTTTTTGGTCTTGGGATAGTAAAGAATTTCTTAAAGAAGACATAAAAGCATAAGCCATACAGGAAAATATTGATAATAATGCTGAGTGCATCAGAATTTAACGTTTGCTTATATTGCAAGTAAAATGAAAAGATAAGTCACAAAACAATATAATTATATCTTTAAAAAGATTATTATCAAGAATATATAGGGAATTCCTTTACATCGATATAAAAAATATAAGCTGCTCAATAGAAAAATAAGTAAAGTTTTTGAAAACTTCACTTGAGAAGTTCAAGAAAAAAATTCATAGAAGAAGAATCCTGCACGACTAAGATACATGAAAATCTCAATTTCACTAGTAATCAAGAAAACACAAAACTAAACTACGGAAAAAATTTAAGTCTGACAATATCAAGTATTTAATTAGTATTTGAGAAAATAATAACTCATGATTTCTAATGGGAGAGTGACACTTTAGAGAGCAAATGTGACTTAGAAGAGTTGAAAACATACATATCTTTGACCTGGTTATTCACTTTCAGACATAAATCTAGACAGACATATAACCAAGGAGAAATGTAAAAGGAGGTTTGTTGTAATGTTTTATAATAGAAAAAAACTAAATTTCCTTCAGTATGTGAATGAATTTAAAAATATATCTACAACAAATATACTATTTGAAGTAGGACTCTACATACTGGGGATGCCCAAAACATGTATACACATTTTAAACGATGTTAAGAGATATTCACCATAGTCAGAAGTGTCTGGATGCTGATGATAACCACTCTGATCACCTCTTGTAATTGCAGAAGTCAAATGTGACTTGTATTCATCTTATTGAGTATTATAATTTTAATAGGTTTTTCCTTTCTTAAAATGTGTACACATTTTTTGGGCACCCTTTGTATAAATCAATTATCAAAAGAGATACATTTCAAAATTATAATATTGAACAAAAAGGGCAAGTTGCAAATGGATATCTCTAGTATGTTTATTATCACTCAAGTAAAACTGAAAACATACAAAACATTATACATCATTTGTGGGTGACAAATATGTAGAAAAAGTATAAACACATGCATAGGAGTTAGACACACTGACCGGAAAGTGATATACACAACAATTAGAGAAGGATGAGGAAAAAAGATGAGGAGCTGTATGTGTAATGCTTGGTTTCTTAAAAAAAAAAAATCTCCTTGAAGCAAATGTGGCAAAATATGGTATCCTTACGTTGGGGATGTGGGGACATGTTTATCTGTCATATTAAGAATTTTTGCACTTTTTTCTATGGTTGAAATAGTTCCTAATCTTAACAAATGCTAATGATGTTCCAGTTGTAGGGTAGATAAGAGACTGGAGGAGAACCAGAGTGGATATACAGAGAATGGTTAGCATGCTACAATTCACAATATATTTAAATAATTTGTGTTTGTTCATATATTTAATTTATGGAAAGTCAAACAAGACTATTTTAAATATGATGCAGGATGTATTATAAGCATACTTTCCCAAACTTACTTGCTCAACCTCTCTATTGAGGGAATCTACTTTTTCTTTTAATCTGTTACCCTCTGCCTCAGCAGTGATAAGTTCCAATTTGAGAGTATTGTTATCTGCCTCTGATTGGCGGGCCTTATTTTCCCAGTTTTCAGCATCTTCATTGGCTTTTCGGAGCTGGTCCATCATTTGCCGGTTCTCAGATTCCTGAAAGCAAATCTTAGGTATTTAAAACATTTAAAATGTTCAACATGATATAAAGTAAACTTTATTTTCCATATCATTGAGAATTCACTTGCCATAAGGAATATTTGTAACATAACCTTGAGGAAACCTCGCTATACATACTCCTAGTTTAGAAAACCGATCACCCTGTTATTAACAAAAAGAGTGAGATCAGAATCTGCCCCGCTCCTGAGTCACACTCACCTGCTAGTAAACTTAAGTAAATTACTCTTATCTCCAGGATCTTTAGAATATGCTCGTATATTACCTTGTGTTCAAAAAAACCCTCCATTGCCTCCTTTCCCATATGTATTTACTGGTCTGGTTTCTGAGCCTCTGATCTTTTGTATCTTTGTATTTTCTTATTGCTGACCAATTTACTGAGTACTTGCATTTCTTAAGGATCAATTTACAATAGTTCTCTTGGCTGGTAAATTCCTGTCTAATTCTGGCCTTCCATTCAGTCCTGGCCTTAATTTCTTAGTCATTGACTTATGATTTACTTTTGCCTGCTAGTGTAGTAACTTGCCTGAAATTGCTCAGAAGTAAAATATCGAACCTATACCAATAAATGCTAGTCATAAGTATATAAAACCAGATTTTTTGAAACTTCAAAATTCTGTCATAAGCAGATTGGCTGAATTAGAATCTTATTTCTACAGGAAAAACTTCAGCTCCGCAAATAATATACTACACTGAGTCATCATTATTAGGCTATTTAAAAATATTTCATTATTCTAGTTTGTTGATCTCATTCTCTTAGGGTTTTTTGCACTTTTTTGTATGTTTGAAATATGTTCTAAATAATTAGTTATAATTTCAGTAATTAATTTTAACAAGGCACTAAATCTGTTTCTCTCCTGTCACTATATAGTGTACTTCCTTATAAGAAGTTCTGGGTTAAATAAAATTACCAAATTGCAAAAATAATGTCTCACTTTAAAATCAGATTACCATTTCACAATTATAACTACTTAAGACTGGTTGAAATTCAGCTAATATTGCCACCTTGTGGCCTCTACTGTGAAAGAACTTTGTCAAGGCTGTTAGTCAACAAATTAATATTCTAAATTAGTTTACTGGCTTTCAAGATTCAAATGTGCCAGTAGAAACCCAATGTGTGTTTTTCACAATTGCACTAAAAATGGTAGTTGTGTACAGAGTACATACTTGGAAGGTAAATGGTAAAATACATGTAAAGTGAATTTTACCCACATCTATTTAACTTTCTATAGTACTTATTGTCTATGTTATTCACTTAAAACTGCCTTACAGTTTTGTTAGGTGTGGATATACTACCTCCCTGATAACATCCTTATTTCTCCAAGATACGAACCATTCTTATGTTAAATTCAGTTTTGTAACCAGGTAATACACAGCTCAAGGTGAAAAAAAATTACCATAGAATGTCTCTCCTACTCTCCAGCCATCCAGTGCCCCTCCCTCTTGGCAACTAGAAACTGATCTTACCCCTTTTTGTATCTTCCCATAGAGGCCAGAGCAGTTGGGGCTTGCGATAGCAACATTATAAAGAAAGTGAAACTGTTCTTTGATATTCTTTATTCCTTGCTTTCAGGATCTCTTCACCTCTATATGGTGCCTCCTCATCCTGTACGCACAGTACCTGGAATCCTTTGCATTTGTTGCCCTAATTATGGTTACAACCTCTCCTAATTACTCTTTCCCTTCTGAGTTTGTTAATCTTATGATTTACCCTTTCCAGAATAATCTCCCTAAAAGGCAATTCTCAAATAACTTCCATGATCTAGTTCTAACAAAAGCTTCCTGAACATAGGGTTCAAAGAAGGTCCTAACCTCTCCATTACCACCTACTTATACACTGTAGTTACAAGACCACTTTTCCCCCTTAAACCTTTGCTCATGAGGTTCTCACTGCCTGAGGAGCCATTCTGTTTTCTCCCAGTCTTCCATCTCTGGCAGCACAGCACCTAGCACACTGC
Source organism: Tarsius wallacei (assembly GCA_963574415.1). Lineage (NCBI taxonomy): Eukaryota > Metazoa > Chordata > Mammalia > Primates > Tarsiidae > Tarsius > Tarsius wallacei. Next base: position 11,871 of record CAUYQG010148119.1, read on the forward strand.
ACACTGAACGAATGGGTGAATCAAGGAATACTCCACGTTTCTTGATGGCCTCTCCCTATCAAAATGGGCCCGTGGTTCATTCTCTCAGGGGAGGTACGTGGATCCATGCAGTGTCATGCAATGCAGTCTCATAAACTCACACTAGGATGCCAAAAGCTAAGAGAAGTATGATGTGTAATGTATGAAAATATAATTCCGGAATTTAAAAGCTCTAAATCCTAATGATAGAATTTCAGGTAATGTGACTAACAGGGTAGGGAGATAAAGAGAAGTGTTTAACACTGGCTGAAAGCTTACCACACTAAGTGTTGCTCTGGATGTTCATTTATCTATTTCTGACCTATTCTAAAATAGATTCAGATGGTTCACCATGCTAGGTATTTTAAACACTTTATCTCATTTGCGTGGGTATTCTTCCCAATGACAGGTGGGAAATGGAAGTGCTGTAGCCCACATAAGTCCATGACATTAGTTAAAAGAGAAGCTAGATATGGTTGATTCCAAAGTTTCTATCCACTTATGGTATTACATTGCTGGCACCTTAAAATCAAGAAGTGTCAGAAACCACCTGCTTTTCCTACATAAAACTGTTGCCTTGCTGAAAGCAGGAATTCCAATTTAGGAAGCCTTAGATTTTCTTCTGTCTCAAAGTCCTTATTCCTATGCATATTAATAAATAAATAATCAAAATATGTTTGTAGACTGATATTAAATGATACATTAAATAAAATAAGCAGTTGGGGGGGAAAGCTCCCATTAATGGTTTGAGTGGTATGTACGTAACACTGCACCCATTATAATAATCAATCCACCTACACAATTTTAGATAATATTTAAAATTATTAAATATAATATTCAAGGTATATTAAAGTTAGATAATCTCTAACATCCTTGGTCAAGCTGCTTGTTGTTTATTCCAGGGTTGCCATGCAGGCACCCACACTTATTTGGAGTCATCTGATATCACATACATGCACCTGGTTGAATGGCTGCTAACAGAGAAATGCAGAGAGGAACAACCTACACTTTGGTCCTAAAAAACAGACAGTCCTATACCAAGGTAATCAGTTCTGATCTACTATACAATCAGGCGAAGCCTCTTTCATCAGAGGTTTATAATTGAAAACTCCACTATTTTCAAATAATAAGTGAGGCCGAGTTTATTCTGGCCCTTTTCCCTTCCCCAGTTAGAAAGATTCTGCTTATCTAGAATGACTGAGTAGCAAACTAAAAGGGGCATATTCTTTCTATTATTTTTTCTACACACAGCATTGAAATGGGGTCATACTCTTGAGTTATCTTTCTGAACATGGTGACATTCTATAGTTAATCCACCATCATCAAAACTAAAATATGCTATATATTAAAGGACTTGATTCACTTGCCCCTATGAGTATAATTGATTACTAAATTAAATCTAGTGAAAACTCTAGGTATCACGACAAGACACAAAAAGAGATATACATACTTCAGACTTTAATATATTCTTCAGCTTGTTAACCTCCAGATTAGTATCTTGGACCTTCTGTTTTATGTCACTAAGTTCATTATGAGTGTCATTCAATTTTTTGGACAGTGACTATAAAAAAAAGATAGGTAGTTTTTACTATAAAAAAACTAAAAAATTCCTGTATCTCAAAAATATCATAAATAAAATTTTAAATATTTAGAACAATAAGATAAATAAAACTAACATACCTAATAGAGGAAATTAATACAAAAACAATGAGAAAACACATGAGCACAACAGCAAATGGGCAAAATATCAAAACAATTCACAAAAAGAAAGCATGAAGGAGATAAGACATGAAAACTTTACTAGTAATCAAAGATATGCTAACTAAAACAATGAACTACTATTTTGACTATCAAGTTATTAAAGATTTAAAGCTATTCAGTTATGGCAAGAAATGGGCATTTCTGTGTACTGCTGGAGTAAACGTAAATATGGTGAAAGCAAATCTGTGATTAGCTACTGGTGATGTATTAAGAGACATTTTTAAATGCTTATAGAAACAAAAAAGACAAAATGTTGATTATTTCTGAAGGTAGGAGATGGTACATGGAGATTCACTGTATTTGAAAATGTCCACTTAAAACATTTCTTTTTATTTAAAATGAAAACTTCATAAGCTTTGATTCAATTTGAAATGAAATCTTATAATATTTGACATGTTTGTTAAATATTAAATAAGGCATTATTTATTACAATGACAATATGTATTCACATCAAGTGAATGACGCAGTAAATAACAGTATATCTATACAGTGGTATAACTACACAGTAGAATATTATGCATCGAAGGGAAACCTTTGAAATGATTTTTAAAAACAGGAAAATGTTCATCTATGTTAAGTGAAAATATCAGGCCAAAACACAAAAATACATAATTATTCCAATTTGGTAAAAATTGTGGTGTCGGGGCACACCTCATCAACAAGGGTACACCTGCATAATAAACATTTGTATACCTAACGATGAACCTTGATTTGAACTAAAAGCATCAGTATTTTACCTACTACTGCTTTGTACCATCAATGCAAATGTCAATTCAGTTAAGACAAATAACATCTTAGTATTATGATGAAAAACATTTGTATTTGGGAATGAAATAATTTTAGGGACCCCCAGAAATTAATAAAAACAAGTTTTTTTATTTTAAAAAATTGCGGTATCAAGGATAAAATTTTAAAGTTTCTGCTTTCCCAATCTTCTGCAATACTGGTTTTTAACCTGTAGCCCACAGAGAGATCCTTCCTCTACCTTGGGCCTGTGACCCAAATGAAGGGAAAAGTACTCATGAACATAAGTAAATTGTTATGACATCAGTTTTCTTCTGATTATAAAAAATGTTTATGAAGTTTGAACAAGGCAGGGAAATGCTTATGATATTACAGTAAATAACAGTTACAAAATATTTATTGAGTGATATACAGGATATTATAGTAAGTGCTTTCTAGACATATTCTTGTTTACTATTCATTTTACAGATGATACACTAAGAATCAGATAAATTAAACTGTATGATCACACAACCAGAGAGTGAGATGCAATCCCATTTGAGTCTTAAATACTCTGCTCTACTGCCTGTTCATGTAGAAAAAAAAGCACAATATAAAAAGGCATGTGATTTTTATCCCAGTTACACTAAAAAGTACATATAAAATAGTATTAAAAAGTATTTAAGTGCACTGAAAAACAATATAAAACAACGTGTCAAATGTTAACCATGGCCAACTCTGGGTATTAAAAATATGAGGTTTTTTTTGTTGTTGTTGAGTTGGAGTCTCACTCTGTCAACCCAGACTGGAGTGCAGTGGGACACTCTCATCCCACCGCAGCCTCAACCTACTGGGCTCTGGTGATCCTTCCGCCTCAGTCTTCCAAGGAGCTGAAACTACAGGTGTACGCTACCATGCCCGGCTAATTTTTGATTTATTGTAGAGACGAGGTCTCACCAAGTTGCCCAGGCTGCTCTCAAACCTGCGGGCTCAAGCAATCCACTCCCCTAGGCCTCCCAAAGTGCTGGGATTACAGGTTGAGCCATCGAGCCCGGTCAAGTTTTTTTTTACCTTTCTTATTTTTTTTTTGTAAGAAACAAGACTTTCTATAATGAGCTTCTATTTCTTAACAAATAAAACAAAACAAATGCTGGGCACAGTGGCCCATGCCTATAATCTCAGCACTTTAGGAGGTTGAAGCGGAAGATCCCTTGAGCCCAGGAGTTCAAGACGAACCTAAGTAACACAGTGAGACCAGGTCTCTACAAAAAATTGTTTTAAATTAGCAGGGTGTCATGGCACATGCCTGTAGTCCCACCTACTCAGGGGACTGAGGCAGGAGGATCCCTTGAACCCAGGAGCTTGAGGCTGTGGTGAGTCAGAGTGAGGCTCTGACTCATGTTTATGAAAACTAGAAACTTAGTTTTTCTTTTAAGTTACACTCACTTTTAGCCTATTTAATCTAGCTGTAGAGTACATAAAAGTAGAACTTCTAAATTCACATTTTTTGTTTTTATTGGTATTTGTTAACTTTTTTAAAAATAAACTTTATTTTAGAATAGTTTCAGACTTACAGAAAAGTTGTAAAAATAATATAAGAGCACCCATACACCCCATACTAACTTTCCTCTATTATTAATATTTTACATTAGTATGGTATATTTGTCACAATTATTGAGCCAATATTGATACATTACATACTTTATTCAGATTTTCTTCATTTTTTCATAATATCTTTTTCTGTTCCAGGATCCCATTATTCACTAACTTTTGAACAAAGTACTTTAACATCTCAGATAATTTTGTATAATTAACAAAGTACTGCATCTTTATAGTTGTTTATGTAAATTAAAAATCTTTAACAGTTAAAGAATACACTTTTATGATGCAAACTAAGCACATTGAAAGTGATATTTGAGTGAGGGAGATCATTTGGAATGAAGAATTTTGGGGGAAAAGCAGTTTTCCAAAGAGAATTTTTTAATGTTTAAGTTAAAATAATGTTACTGGAAATGAGGACTGTGGGTTAGACAAAAATATGTTGCCTTAGAGAGAGAGAGTAATTATAAAAAGATTTTTCCTAAAAAGAATCACGGTGCTAAAGAGGACCAAAAAATATGGCACAACTCAATCACTCATACCTAAACAAAATAATAGGTAGTCCATTAAAAAAAAATCTACTCTTTCTTTAAGGTCTTTATCCTCATTTGTTGATTTATTCAAATATTTACCCTTCAATAAAGAAGTCTTTTTCTAAGGCTTAATAAAAATTGATTATGTCCCTGCTCTTCTTCTTTAGTATTTAACACTTTGTCTAAAAATTCCATTTCGAAGTTATACTGTGTTTTAAAGGCAAAAATAAATGCTTAGTTCCAATGTCTGACCTTTTCTACAAAATGAAATGAAGGCAGTCCTTCAGAAGAAATACATGTGTTTTTTCCTTAGAGAAAAAAGATTCTAGGAACAAGTGTACCTGGTTTTCTTGTTTAGCTTTAGCAAACTGTTCTTGGAGATTGTCGTTGTCATGAGCCAAGATATCTCTTTCCCTGGCAATTTGGGCCAACTCATCATTTGTCTCATCCAATTGCCGACGCATTCTGGAAATGTCTTGTTCACACATAATTAGGGCTTCAGTAGACTGTCTATTCCACAAATCAAATAGTACATAAGAAGAGACATTTTACTGAGACAGAACAATAAATTCTCACAAGACAGAAGATGGACAGTTAGCATGAAAACATCTCAACAGATTCTAAATACATTTAATTTTATAGGAATAAATAAGACAAAGTGCATTAGAGTTTCTCTACATTGCCATCATTTCACTATGAAAGAATACTAAATGTACATACTAGTCAATGATTTGCCAAGTATTTCAAAACTTCTAACACTCAAGTATCAGAAAGGCTTTCATCCTACCTTTTGCTGATATAGCTTAGTCTCCTTCAAAGATTATTCTTCTTATGCCCTCTTAAATATTAGTCTTAAAAATCTTGGCTCCTGATTCTTTTCATTCTATCACATGTCTCAGACAAATTCCATTCATATCCTTGGTTGCCAACTCCCAGATGACTCCAAATAATTATCTCCAGCCTCAGCTCCTCTGTTACACTCCAGATTCATACTCAGTTGCTTACTATACATATCTACTATAAAGTCCAAAAAGTTCTTCAATTCAGAAGTAAAATCATCTTTCTCCTCATACTTTCTTCATGTTTAATATTAACCTTTGGCCAGAAACCTAGCATTTTTCTAGTGTCTCTCCCTTATAAACACCTCACTCCTTCTGGCCCCCAATCCCTAAGGCCTAACTTGCCTACACCTCTTCTAAGTAGTCTCTCTAACACAAAAATGTCAGAATTCTCTAGTGATTTCTTAGGATTTAATCAAGACTCATTTGTCTATAACACAAGCTACTACCTGCCTGGTTAGTCTCTCCTCCCTTCATTTCTACTCTTACACTCTGGGTTTGTGAACATGATCTGTGGTCCTCTGTGGTTCTTTGCTATTCTTTCTACTTTGAATGCCTTTTTCTTTGGACTTGGCAAACACCATCCCCTTTTACTTCCCTAAACAGACATAGGCCTCCTTTGAACATTAGGGAGTTATCACCTTAGACATAACACTAAACCTCTTGTTTCTTATTATCTTTGTCTTCACAATACTTTGCCTCAGGTAAGCAATCAAATATTTGTTGAATGACTGATTTACCTTGATGCCTGTTCCATCTCAGCAATGATATTCTTCATGCCTGAAATGGTCTTTTCCTTGAAAAGTAATATAAGTATTAAATTAAAAATTCTTCTGTTTATGTTAGAACTGAATGAATAAAATGAAACTTTCCCCTCCCCTTTAAATTTCCATTTGGTTTTGAATATTTATGTCTTACTCTTCTTTTCCACACTTTAAAGCTTAGTATATCAGTGTAAATACTTGCACTAGATAACAAAATAGATTATGTTCACTAAAGCAAAGGCTACACTTAGATGTACTAATATTAGATCAGTATATCAATACATTGTTAAAAGATGCTTTGTGCAGTCACCCAGAAACACAAGAACCCCATAACCACCCTGTTTTTACAAACTAATGTTTTGGCATGAGAGTGTTCTGTACTGGCATTAGAACCGATTCGCTTACTCACAGTCTTCAAGTTATAAAACCCAGGCAAGTCAATCATGTATAACTTACTTTAATTTTTAAGAATAATAACTTTGATTAAGTATATTATTTATACTAGCTAGCAATAGCATCTTCAAAAAGCTGCTCCAACTGAATTACTTATAAAAGTACACTTTGATATGTAGATGTGAGCTGACAAGGAGGGAAACATGCATACAGCAAAGGAATTTTTTTTTTTTAAACTATTTTTAGTCTCCCTTTTCAAAGGTGTGGTAAGGGAGTAGAATTAGTGGGGTCAGTCAAGGCAAAAATAGGTTTGAATATATTAATGACTTTAATACCATTCCTGAATCACCTTTTAAAACTCTCATGGAGCCAGAACTAGTCTAACAGAGCTAATATGAGCCCTAAAAAAGTAGAAAAATTATTATTTGACTAAATAATAACTAGATTTCACCTTGCCCTTTGGATTTTTAGATCCTTAGTAAACAAGTAACAAGATTTAAAACAAAAACATATTTTCTGATCAGTTCTGTTCCTGTTTCTTTAGAGAGACAGTTAATTTCACACGTGCACTTGCGAATGTGTATGTATGTGTGTGGGCATGCTATCCTCCTTAATTCATGTACTCCTCTCCAGGGTATTTTTAGCTACAGTTTCCCATTCTGCTTTCTGATAGAATGGTGCAGATTCCACAGCTGGCAGTAATGATAATGAAGTATTATTCAAAATATCAATTAGCAAAGAAGGACAAACCAATGAAGGAAAAACTCAAACACAAAATACTGCTTAAAATGTTTACAAAATGTTTTTGAAGTATAACTTTATACATTTCTAAATATTAATAACTTCTGAAAAACTAGTTGAACTAGTGCTTCTGAAAGTCGTTACCTGGTTAACTTAAAAATGTCAGGAACCTTCCTTTCTAAGCCCTATATCTTGTGTTTCCTATTTCATGCATAGGAGCTATCCATGTGGCTTCTAAACTGGAAACCATATCTTGTCAATTTTACTTCCTTGATAGCTGTTTCTCCTCATCACTATTATAACTAGTGTCCCTATCACTATTCTCATTTTCCTATAATTCATCTCTTACAAGGATTTACAAGTGCCAGATATTTGTTATTTCAACGACCCTCCATATCCATGAGGATAGAGCCCACATTCAACATTACATGTATTTTTATGATTTTTTATTTATCTATCCCATCTCATCTTTTACCCTCTCATACCTATCTCTTTGCAACCTATTCTCTGGCCATACTAAACTATCAGGAAGTCTCATGCAATTATTCCATGAAAGCCACTGGGCTTTCACGTAAGCTGCTCTACCTGTCTAGATCATCTTTTCTCACTCTTCCCCTAAATCTTTACCTGGCTAATTTCTAGTCGTTTTTCAGGGTAACCCAAGTACCATCACCTCCTAGAAGGCTTACTAGACCTTCTTCCTCCCCTAACCCAACTCCCAGGCTGAATCAGGCGTGTTTCTGCCAAACTCCAATAACACAATGTGCATATGTCATTATGGCACCTAAGATATCCTATCGTAATAGTATCTGTATCTCTCTCCCTATTACACTATAGGTTTTTGGAAGGCAGGCCACTCACAGTTTCTAACATAATACCTGGTACATGTCACCAAATGCTTGTTGAAACAAAGAATGAATGGATAAATAAATTAATGAACCGGTTCCCTTAGAATAGGAAAAGTCCTTATACCAATTATGCTGTCTTTGCTTACAGTATTTGTGAAACAGTTTAGGAAATGCCTTCAGAATCAGTTTATGAGCAAGAAAAGGGCATCAATATCTCTCTGTCTCATTGTCAACCTATTACTTTAATGAAAAGGGGGGGGCGGTTATCATCCAGCCTTATTCACCAGTCTCACACGATCTACTCTCAAAGGTTGAAGATGACGTAATAATGTGTTCCTAGTTCTGAACATATTGTCTCCCAAGGTGACTATGAAAATGTTTTTCAAAATAACTTAGTCTCACTACCTTATTGTTATGCTTTACATGTTGTTATTTGCATTAATTATTGCCAGTGAATGTTAACCACTAATTCATGATAGAAAAATCAATTAAAAATATTAGCTACTGAATTTGTACATATACTTCCTAAGACTATCTTAAAATATTTCAAAGTCAGATTTTAAAGTTTCGGCTCTTTAGAAAAAAGTTTTGAAGAAATCCTATTATTTTATTCAGATTCAATTTCTCTTAAACCACAGTTTAACATTTAAACATTTAAACATTTCATTAAAACATTTCTTGTAAACCACAGTTCTCAGAACATACTTTCATTGCCAAACTCTCTCCAAGGGATGCAATATTCTCAGATTTTTTATCCAAACATGCTTGTAGGCATTCCTTTTCTTTAGCCAGATCATTGAGGGTTGCACCAAGAATGCTGATCTCTTCTCGCTGTGCAATACTTTGCCTTGTAAAATTATCTAAATATATAATCATAAAGGTGCTGTTTTAATCAAGATAAAGTATTGTTTATATTTCAAGAAGATTGAAATACTTTTTGAGGTAAGTTCTCCCAAATTGGGCTCAACAACTAAAAATAAGAGTATGATGCCAAATTTAAAAATGGCTTTTGATGCTAGTGATTTAAAACTATAATGAATTACAAAATTCTAAATGACTCGTGAATATAAAAGCATATAACACTGAATTAGAATAGCAAGGGAAATTTCTATATTATATGTTCTCAAAGTAGATTTACATGTGTGGTGAGGGATGAGAGAGTAAGTGGATGAGGTAGATGGAATATCAAAACAACCTGTGATCTTTCTCCCTCAGTTTCTCCTCCTCTCCCTCAAGCCTAAAATCACTGACAAATATGAGGGAGGACCCAAGAAAACTGGTATTTATTTATTAAAAATTACATATTTATTCCTACACGTTTAAACTTCAGTCACCTTCCAAGTACTCTCTGCTTTTTAGAGGCTTTTTCCACTGCTTCAGACAGTTTTTGAACTCATCAATTTTGATGCCTGTTGGTGCCTCTGCCATTTTTTGTTTCACCTCTTCCACATCAGCAAAGTGTTTCCCTTTGAAGACTCTTTTCATCCAGGGAAACAAAAAGTTGCCTGGGACAAGATTGAGTGAATAGAGTGGGTGGGGCACACGGGTCATGCTGTTTTTGGTCAAAAACTGCTGAAAACTCTACACAGTATGAACTGATGTGCTTATAAATCACTTAGCAAAAAAATGGACAACCAGACAAAGTGGGGATCCAAAGGAGACCCAAAGTTTGCCTGTAAAATGACCACTTATCTACCTAATCCTGAATTGTACCCCACATCTTTAAAATAAATACATTTAAAATGTTTTTAAAAATGGGCAAAAGCTTTGAAAGAATCTCCAAAAATAAATAAATAAATAACTGAAGCGAAACACAGCCTCTCACAACAGTGCTAGCTGGGACACTGATGCTGACGGGTTCCTAGAACACTTACCTAGCAGGGGAGGCCTGTATTATAAGGGACCCGCCCTCCAAAAAATAATTCTATTTTTTGGGGGGAGTACTCCTTTATAAAGTTGGTAAAAAAAATCTTAATAAAATATTCTATTAAATCATCTTCAAAGTTAAATGTCTTCTAACGTCCTGATGTTTCCAAAATAGTGTTAGAAAAATTCCTAGGAAAAAAGAAATCATTCCAGGAAGTCTGATTCTAGTTATGGAACACCTGCAAGCCAATGTCAATGTTGAAGGCCTGAATTATTGGTATAGAGGAGTGGTTTTCAGATTATAGTTTCTTGACCAGCACCAACAGTACCACCTAGGAAATGCAAATACTTAGGTCCCCACCCCAGACCTACTGAACCAAACATTCTGATGGTGGGCACAATTTATGTTTTCACAAGCACCACTCCTCCCCTTGAGTAATTCCAATGTATAATGAAATTTGAGAACCACTGATCTACAGCAAAGGTTCCAAGATATCAGAAACCAAGGGAAACTGATAAAGTCACAAAAACCCTAGTCCTAACCTATTTCAAGGAGCTTGGCTCCAGTGATTTTTATTAGCTCACCAGGCATTTCTTACACACAGTAAAGTTCAAGAACCACTGGCCTAGAGTTTAGACCAGAATTCTAAATTAATCCCTGCTAGGTAAATCCCCGGAAGGGCCATCCAGGTGCAGTGCTAAGGGAGCTAATACCATAATATCCATATGCCAAGAACACCATCTACATAGTGATGGAGAATACATCTCTTTTTGCAGGTAGTGTTGCCTTTAAGGCAACCCACATTTTGCATGTTCTAATATTCCCACTGGCGATCAACCAATCAATAAATCTCCAAAATAGCGCTAGTATCCCCTAGTTTTTAAAAAAATCCTCAACCTAACTTCCGATTCAAGCTACACTCTATTTTCTTGCTACTCTTGAATAGCCAAACTTCTTGAGAGACTTTTCTATTCTATTCCGTCCTATTTCACTTCTCATAGATTCCTCAACCCATTCTATCTTCAACATCTGACACTCTATTCAAATATGTTTTGGTCAGTTATCAAACCTTCCAATGTGCCAAATCTAATCAGTATTTTTTTAAATCTTTATTTCACTTCTCAAAAGTATCTGACAATTGATTATACCCTCCCTTTTTAAAACACTTTGCTCTCTTGCCTTCCAAAGTAACACTCACTTCTGGGTTTTCTTCCTACTGCTTTGGCTTCTTCTCACTCAGTCCTGGATTCTCTTCTTCTCATCCTCTATATTTCCCTAGGTGATTTCATGGTTTTGAAATATCATTGATATGCTGATGTGTCCCAAATACGTATCTTTAGCTTGGGTTTCTCTTCTGAGAAACAAACTTATACATTCATCTGCTTACCTTACATCTTCACTTGGATTTAAAATATCCGAAAATGGGTTCTTCTTCAATATTACCATTTATATTTCTCTTTTAATATTTCCTATTTTAATATTTCCTGTCTTGATAAACAGCACTACCTATCTATTTGCTCATATCAGACATTTTTGAACTAAATAATACAATTGTTAAAATGTTTCCTCTGCTTTAAAATAGATTCTTTTGTAGCCCGACCAAAATTTTACATTATATTTATATGATGATGAAGGTATGTCCATAGTTTCATACACAACATTGATTAGAAACATAAACAGAATATTTTATAAAAGTAACTTTCTCTATAAACCACAGTAATATCATAGGCATATATATACTTTCCACCAAAAGTAATAATACAGAGGGTTCGAAAAATTATATATACACATTTTAAGAAAGGATCACACTAAAATTATAATACTCAATAAGATGACTACAAGTCACATTTGACTTCTGCAATCACAAGAGGTACCTAAGTGGTTACCATCAGCATCCAGATACTTCTGATTACAGTGAACATCTCTCAAAATGTTGTATAGATTTTCTTGGCACCCCTGATATATGTACTATGTATACATAATATATATGTATATTTAATTCACATATTTTATTACAACACCTATGGACAAGCTACAGTAATACAAAAATATTGCAAATTTTAAAATTATCATAAATTTACAAAGTGTAAATTTTGTACAACTATTTCTTCACTGACAAATTTTAATTTGCAAGTACTTATGGTTCTAAATCTGAGTAAACAATTTTACTGTCAAAGGAAAAAATGCACGTTTTCTATTTTTTTTTACTCATAAACCTTTGAGTTAAGGGCTTGCTTCAAAGTTTATCTATGCTATAACTAAAGAGAAGAAACATATTTTTCTACTATACTTAAGAAAAAAATAAAAGTAACATCTGGAGGAAAAAACTCACCAATTTTCTCATCCAAGCACATAATTTTCTCCTGAGTAAGCTGTAGCTCATATTTTTTCTTAGCAAGGTGTCGCTGAGTATCAGAAAGATCTTTTTCTGTGTTTTCATATAAAAGTCTGCAAATATTTTAATAATAAACTAATTCTGAAATTTTTGTTTTGTCATCTTTTCGTGTATTTAAATCTAAAAACTTTTAAGGACGCTAACGTATTTTTCCCTTTTTTCATATTTTCTTACAAAAAGCATTATAAGCAATTTTAAAAATAAAGTGCAAAAAGGGATTTTCAATCCACCACTCCAATATAAGCTACAATTAGCATCTTGGTATTCATTGTTCAGTATTTGTTCTTGTTATGTACATTTTAAAGTTACTGTACTATTAATTCAGACTTGAATCATGATTTTTTTCACCTACACTTAATCATTACCATGTTTCCATCTTATAATGTAGCCCTCCAAATCATTGTTTTCTGGCTGACAAATATTAAGAGTAATAGGCATTTACTTCCAAGTTAAAAATACTATTTACTTACTTAACTACTCCCTATTACTACACATTTAGGTTAATTTCAGTTTTTCACTTTTATAAATAAATCTGTAAAGGACAGCGTTTCATTCATTTCACAAACATTTATTAAGCATCTAGTATGTATCAAGCATTAGGTATTGAAGAAGCTTTGGTGAGCTAGATTGGCATTGGTTCTGCCCTCATGGAGTTTATAATCAATAAACAAGTAAACAGAATTCAGTTGCTGGAAGACTAGGTAATCTGAAAGTCTTCTCATCACAAAACACTTAGACATATTGAATAAAATGTAAGAAGTATCTTTTTCTCCCCTAGGACCAAATCAGAGCAGTAAGACCACAAACTGATGTTAACCATGGTTTGGGCTCATCTGTCGCAGCAGCCTAAAGTCTTGTGTTTTAACTCAGAAATAGAAGATGAGGCCATAGAGATGTCTGCAACACAAGGATGAAAACTAAGATGTCCCACAGAAAGCTGCTGACGGATACACCATTAGTGGAAAAGTCAGACTAGAGAAAAACAGCTTGTCAGTTGTTGCTAAGATCAGGGAAATACTAAGAGTCTCCCCTGGAAATGATTGAACTCAGAATAAAACATCAAAATATATCTGGGTCCAAGTTGGTCTGGGACATTTGGCAAAACTTCTCTGAAGGTATGCCTTCAATCCATACACAGAGCTAAACCTCAGTTTAGTTGAAAAAAAGGAAGGCTCTGCTCTAACCACGTCCCACCCCAGTGAGCTCACAAAGGTGGGAAAGACAGGCTCTGCTGTAGCCCCCAGGCTCACAGAGATGGGAGCCGAAGACCCAAACAACTTCTCACGGAGCCCCTTCCCCCCATCCCCAGCTCAGATGTATGCAAGAAATTTTCTACTCCCAAGCCCCTTATCCTACTCGCCTATAAAAAACCCTCCCTGTTTCAAGTCGGGGATAAGGCCACTTTGGTGTCAGCCCGGGAGCTTTAATAAAAACTCCTTTGCCTGAACAAGGAAGCAAGCTTTCAGTGAGCACAGCACCAAGTAGGTAGTTTTTCAATCATTTCTCCCTCTCCTTCCTTTAGGAGTCTCCAGTGTCTATCATTCCCAACCTTATGTTTATATGTACCAGCGTTTAGCTCTCACTTATAAGTGAGAACATGCAGTACTTGGTCTTCTTTTCATGTTAATTCATTTTGAATAGCCTTCAGTTGCATCTATGTTGCTGCAAGGAACATGATTCTGTTCATCTTTATGGATGTGTAGTATTCCATGGTGTATATGTACCATGCTTTCTTTATCCAATCCACCATTGATGGGCATCTGGGTTGGTTCCATGTTTTTGCTAATATAAGTAGTGCTGTGATAAACAGACGAGTGCAGGTGTCTTTTTGGTAGAACAATTTATGTTACTGAGGGTATATATCCAGTAATGGGACTGCTGGGACAAATGGTCAATCTATTGTTAGTTCTTAGAGAAATCTCCAAACTACCTTCCACAGGGCTGAACCAGCTTACAGTCCCACAGTGTATGAGCATTACCTTTTCTCTGCACTCTTGCCAATACATATGCTTTTTCACTTACTAACAGCTACTCTGACTGATATAAGAAAGCTTCATTATAGCTGTGGTTTTGATTTGCAATTCCCTGATGATTAGTGATGTTGAGCATTTTTTCATGTTTGTTGATCTTTTGAGAAATGTTTATGTCCTTTGCCCACTTTTTAATGGAGTTATTTTCTTCCTGTTGATTCATTTAAATGCCTTTTAGATTCTGGAAATGAGTCCTCTATCAGATGCATAGTTTGCAAATGTTTTCTCTCATTCTATAAGTTATTTACTCTGTTGATAGTTTTCTTTGCTATAAAGAAGCTCTTTAGTTTAATTAGATCCCATTTGTTGATTTTCGTTTTTGTTGCATTTGATTTTGGGGACTTGGTCAGAAATTCATTGCCTATGTCAATGTCCAGAAAAGGGTTTTCTAGGCTTTCTTCTAGGATTTTTATAGTTTGAGGTCTCACATTTAAGTATTTGATCTATCTTGAGTTAATATTTGTATATGGTGAAAGAGTTCAGCTTCATTTATCTGCATCTTCATTCACCTGTTTTCCCAGCACCATTTATTAAAGCATTTCCCCAATTCTTGTTTTTGTCAACTTTATTAAAGACCAGTTATAGTCAATGGTCTCATTTCTGGGTTCTCTATTCTCTTCCATTGGCCTAGACAAATGCAGTAGACAGAATGGTACTATTTTCATACCAATAACCTGCTGTTTTGGTCACTATAGCCTTATAGTCATGTTTAAAGACTGGTAATGTAATGCCTCTGGCTTTCTTCTTATTGCCTAGGATGGCTTTGGCTATTTAGGCTCTTTTTTGCTTCCATATGAATTTAAGTACTGTTTTTCTAGATCTGTGAAAAATGACAATAGGGACTGCATTGAATCTATAGATTAAAGCAGCATAAGCATTTTAACAATATTGATTCTTCCAATCAGTGAACATGGAATGAATTTCCATTTGTTCCTGTCATCTTTGATTTCTTTCAGCAGTGTTTTGTAGTTCTTATTGCAGAGATCTTTCACCTTCTTGGTTAAATGTACTCCCAGGTATTTTTGTGTGAGTGTGGCTATTGTAAATGAGATTGTTCTCTTGGTTTAAGTCTCAGCTTAAATGTTGTCAGTCCATAGAAGTGTTACTAATTTTTCAATGTTGATTTTGTATTCCAAGACTTTACTGAAGTCACAAAGCAGTTTCTAACATCAATAAGAAAAACTGTATTTTTTCCATGACCTTTAAAAATCTTTGTGAAAACATAACTTTCTCACTATTGGTTATAAATGTATAGAGAAATAAAAATTAAAATAATATTTGTTGAGTAACATTGTAAATTAAACCACCAGTTATATTGAGAACTAACATTTTTTCTTTGTAAAAATCTTATCAAGAGTAGTTTGGGAGGCCTAACCGAGGGGATTGCTTGAGTCGAGGAGTCTGAGACCAGCCTGAGCAACATAGCAAGACCTAGTCACTATGAAAAATAAAAAACTTAGCTGGGCGTGGTGGCATGCACCTGTAGTCCCAGCTCCTCAGGAGACTGAGGTGGAAGGATCAGCTAAGTCCAGAAGGCTGAAGCTGTGGGAGCCATGACTATGCCACTGCACTCTAGCCTGGGTAAAAGAGTGAGACCCTGACTTTAAAAAAAGAAAAAAAAAAGTATAGTTTGAACAGTGCTTGTCTTCTCATCATAACAAAATAGAGAGAGAGCTTTGTTTTTTATGTCTTGGCAAATTGTCATATACCTAAGTTTGGATCAGCTTCCATATTTTATCATTTATGCTGTGAATGTCATAAAACATCTCTGAGAGCTCCTTTAATGTGATGGTTTTTGCCAGTGTCACGTCCACTAGGCCATCTTTATCCTTTTTATTGCAATCAGTTTCCTCGTTTATGTTGATATGTTTGCCTTTACTAAGTTCCACTGGCTGCATATCTAGAATCCCATCAATGACAGCAGAGCCAACATTTCTCATGGCCAGTTATTTCTTTCACAATTCCATTCATTTTGGACTCAAATTTTACTTCCAGTGTTTTAAGTTTTTGTTGCACTGTCATCTTTGACGGCCAATCTCTATTTCAACTGTCCATTTCATAAAATGCCACTTATATGTTTATCACTGGGAGACAAGTAGGAAGTATAACAACAAGCTTTGCTGTCAATGTATAAACTGATCAATACATGTCACTGACCAATCACCAAGAGATTCTAAAAGAAGTGATGTGATCACCACTGGTCATGATTTTTATCTGTTATTTATGTAGTGATTTTTGTCCTGAAGAACTAGCAGCTAAGTTAATTTACTGTGGTGATTTAAATTGGAACTGTGTTCATGGGGAATGGATAATATTTAACTAAACCCTATTAATCAAATTCATGCATACAGAAACCATGCAAAGTGAGGCCTGCCTATTTAAAAAAACAAATACAGGCAAAATTAATCTTAGATTGTAAATATAAAACACTGTTTCCAACTATTTCACAATTTACAATTCCTTAGAAATACAGTGATCAGTTCGGGTACACTGGCTCATGTCTGTAATGTCAACATTTTGGGAGGCTGAGGTAGGAGGAATGCTTAAGCCCAGAAACTTGAGGCTGTGGTGAGTTATGATCCTGCCACTTCACTCCTGCCTGGGCAACAGCACAAGACCCTGATTCAAGAAAATACACACAAACACATACACACACACACCCACACACACACACAGATCATTATCTGAAACTAAACATAAAGTAGAGATCAACAAATGTTTGAAAAATGAAATCTAACATTATGTTCTGCAAGACAATGTAATTAAGCAAGAAGTCAATCACAGAAAGATAATTAGAAATTCATTTGGACATTTAAAATCATGCTTATATATAATCAATAGATCACATAAGTAAACATAATAGAAATTTTTTAAAAATCTTATACAAAAATAGTATGTGTCAAAATCTGTAGATTACCTCTAAAGAAGTATATTGAGGTTAATTTATGGTTTTACATGTATATATTAGAAAAAAAGGCCGGAGAAGTAAAAATGTAAGCATTCATCTGAAAAAATTAGAAAAGAAAAGAAATCTAAAGAAAATAGAAAAAAGGAAATAAGAACAAAAGTTAATGAAATAATCAAAACAATAAAGAGAATCATAACAAAAATTCAGTTCTTTGAAAAAACTAGTAATAACTACCATTTCCTGAGTACAAAAAGAGAAAATCACCAGAGTCTGTGTACGTTAAAATGTTCATGGAATATTATAAAGAATATTACACTAAACATTTTTTAAAATTTAGACAAAATGGATAATGCCTAAAAAAATACTAACTGGCAAAAAATTTTAATTATTTATCTATTAAGTAAATACAATTTTCCCTTAAAGTAAAGCTGAAATCCAAGTGTCTTTACTGGTAAGTTCTAAAACTCCCATCTTTTACAAACTCTTCCAAAAAATAAAAAAAGACAAAATAAACTGCAAGAGTATTATGGGGGGGGGGGTTACATGACCTTGATATAAAAATTTGATAAAGAAGTCACAAGAGGCCAGGCATGGTGGCTAATGCCTGTAATCCTAACACCCGGCAAGCTGAGGCAGAAGGACTACTTGAGCACAGGAGTTCAAGACCAGCCTGGGCAACATAGCAAGACCCTGTCTCTACAAAAATGAAAAAAGTAGCCAGGCCTGGTGGAATGTGCTTGTAGTCTCATCTACTCAGGAGAGAGGCAAGTGCATCTTTTGAGCTGAGGAAGTCCAGCAGCATTAAACCATGACCACACCACTGCACAAAATCAAGTACAAGATCCTGTCTCAAAAAAATTTAAAAGAGCCACAAGGCAAATTATCAGCAAATCTAAATTATAAAGATAGATGTAAATAGCCTAAAAAAAGTATTAGTTAACTTAGAGCAACAATATTTAAAAAGCATAACATAACCTGACCAACTTGTTTATTCTACATTGTAAGGTTGGTTTAATGTTACAAAATTGATCACTATAATTTCACACTAAAATAAGGAAGAAAACTAATGTGCCCATCTCAATACATAAATTTAAAACTAGCAGATCAGTTTCAACATTCATGTTTGATTTTTAAAAATTTGGACAAACTAAAAACAGAGGGATCAGTTAAATCTAGTATTATATATTTATTAAAAATGAGTATTTATCAAAACTGTCTTATAATATACACAATACACTCAATAGTTAAAAGTCATTCAAAATGTAACAGATCAAGAAAAATAAAATGTGTAAGAATTATAAAGCCAGAAAAAATATTTGCAGATAACATGCTTATGTGTATAGAGATAAAAAATAACCTATAGATAAGTTATTAAAATTAAGTTAGCAAGAATGTCTCATACCAACCAAAACACAAAAATCAATTTTATTTTTATACGCCAGTCATAAAAAATTTTTAAAACTTAAGGTAGTCTCAAAATATCTAGCACCTATAAATCTAGCAAAATGAATGCTCTACCCTAAGCAACACAGCGAGAGTTCATCTCTACAAAAAAAAAAAAAAAACGTTTTTAACTTAGTTGGGCATAGTGGCACATGCCTGTAGTCTCAACTACTTGGGAGGGTGCGGCAGAAGATCACCTAAGCCCAGAAGGTCATGGTGGGCTATGATCATGTTGTTGCATTCCAGCCTAGACAACACACTGAGATCCTGACTCAAAATAAATAAATGTTAAGATGTCAATATACAAAAAACAGGAAACCCTATTGAGAGAAATTAAAGAACATGTAAATATAGAGAGATATGTATACAACATTTATGGATTGGACCAGAAGAATCAAATAGGGTAAAAATGTAGTCTTTCAAAATGCTTCTGTGGATTCAACCCAACACCAATCAAAACCTTAATAGGGCTTTTCTTTTGTGTGTGTGTGAACTTTGATCCGTATTAAAGTTTATATGGAAGTTGGAAATGCAAACGGACAACAATAGCTAAGACTTTATTGATGAAGAACAAGGTAGACATGCTCTAATAGACATAACACTTATACAGTAATTAGGAAAGTTTTATAATGGTACAAGGACCATGTAAAAGGCAAATGGAACAGATGACTGAACTTGGAAAGACACACACATACAAATATAGACATTTGATTTGTAACAAAAATGTCTCTGCAGAGCAGTAGAGAAAAGGACAATCTTCTCAAAAACTATTGCTGGGGAAATTGAGTAGCCAAATATAAAGAAGCAAAATAAAAACACTTGACCACAGCCTCACAACAGATAAAAAAAATAAATTTTTGATAAACTACAGAAATAAATATGAAGATAGGCCGGGCGTGATGGCTCATGCCTGTAATCCCAACACTTTGAAAAGCCAAGGTGGGAGAATTGCTTGAGGCCAGGAGTTCAAAAACAGCCAGGGCAACATAGTAAGACCTTGTCTGTACAAAAAATTTAAAAATGAGCTGGGCGTGGTGACACTCACTTGTAGTCACACCTACTCCAGAGGCTGAAGTGGAAGGATAGCCTGAGTTCAGAAGGTAGAGACCTGGGCAGCAGAGTGAGGCTCTAATTCGAAATACACACATACACACACACACACACACACACACACACACACACACACACATATATACATACATAAAATATAGGAGAATACTGCCTTAAGGTATATTTCCTTAGTAATCAAATGATTGATAAATTAGACCATATAAATAACTTTTATTAATCAAAAAGTACTTTTAAGAGAGCAGATCAGGCCAGGCACGGTGTCTCATGGTTATAATCTCAGCACTTTGGGAGGCCAAGACTGGAAGATTACTTGAGCCCAGGAGTTCACAAGATCAGCCTAGGCAACATAGCGAAACTTCATCTCTACAAGAAATAAAAACATGAGCTGGGCATGTGGGCACACACCTGTAGTCCCAACTACTCAGGAGGCCGAGGTGGAAGGCCTACTTGAGCCTAGGATGTAAAGGCTGTGTTAAGCTGAGATTGGATTGCTGTACACCAGCCTCAGTGACATAGTGAAACCCTCAACTCATAAAAAAGGGGGGCGGGAGGAGCAAAACATGCAAACCAAAGAGTGAGAGAAGTTACAAGTAATTAACAAAGGGCTAGTATCTAAAATATATAAAGAACTGAAGGAAATAAAGAACATCTCCTGGACTTTCTATAAGCATTTATTTTTATTTTTTATTTTTTATTTTTTTGAGTCGGAGTCTCACTCTGTCACACAGACTGGAGTGCAGTGGCCGCTCCCAGCCACTGCAGCCTCGACCTGCTGGGCTCCGGCGATCCTTCCGCCTCAGCCTTTCAAGTAGCTGGAACTACAGGCACACGCTACCATGACCGGCTAATTTTTTTTTATTTATTGTAGAGATGAGGTCTCGCCAAGTTGCCCAGGCGGGTCTCAAACCCGCGGACTCAGGCAATCCACTCACCTCAGCCTCCCAAAGCACGGGATTACAGGCTGAGCCACTGAGCCCGGCTTTTACAAGCATTTTTAAAAAGACAGACAATGAAACAGATAAGTGAGTAAAGAATAAAAACAGGTACGTTACAAAACAATATAACCAAATGGCAAACAAATATATAAAAAGAAGCTCAAACTTATTAAAAATCACAAAGTAGAAACCAAAACCATTTGGGATACATAATCAGGTAGTAAAATTGTAAAGAAAGGCAAGAAACAGATAATAAAAAAGTCAGAATGTTAATTACTTTTGTAGGAATTAAATGGCATGTGATTAACCAGAGGCACACAAGGGACTTCTACAGTCATTGCACCATTATATTTCTTGAACTGGAGGAAATTAAACAGATGTTCACATCATCATCATTCAAGCGTACGATCATCTGTGTGTACATTTTTAAAAACAATCTGTTTTTATAAAAGCAACAGAATAAATCACAAAGAAAAACAGAAATTTAAAAACAAGAAAAACACTTGTTAATGGTTTGTGTTCAGCATTATTTTAACCCTTACAAAAAGAGAAATACCTATTCATGTTATAAATAAAACTGGCACAGAAAAGTTAAAAAAACAAAAAACAGAAACACACACACACAAAACAAAATAAATTGTCAACCACAAATACTATACCCAGAAAAGCCATCCTTCACAAATGAGGGAAAATTAATACTTTCCCAGAGAAGCAAAAGCTGAGTTTATCATACTAGATATGCCTTATAAGAAATGCTGAAGGGAGCTCTTTGAACTTAAACAAAATGATGCTAGTAAGTAACATGAAAACATAAAATTTAAAACTCATTGATAAAACATAAGTATATAGTTAAATTTAAAGTACTCTATTACTTTAGTGGTCATGTATAAAACACCTATAACTCTAGTATAAAGGTTAAAGACAAAGCTAATGTATATAACAACAGCTACAATAATTTGTTAATGAATATATAACATAAAAAGATGCAAATTGTGACAGGAAAACCATAAAAGGTGGAGGGGAAATAAAAGTGTAGACTTATTTTATGCAATCACAATGAGGTTGTTATCAGCTTAAAATAGTTATAAGCATTAGCTGTTATGGGTAAGCCTCATGGTAACCATAAGGCAAAAACCTGTAGTAGATATACAAAAGATAAAGAGAAAGGCGTCAAAGTCTACCACTATAGAAAATCATCAAAGTACAAAGGAAGTCTTACACCTCAAATGTAAATACATTAGATTTTCCAACCAAAAAACACAAGGTGGCTGAATAAATGAAAAACAATACCCAACAGTGTGCTGCCTACAAGAGACTCATTTCATTTTTTTTTTTTTTTTTTGAGTTAGGAGTCTCACTCTGTTGCCCAGGCTGGAGAGCAGTGGCACACTCATGGCCACCCCAGCGTGAACCTGCTGGGTGCCGGCGATCCTTCCACCTCAGCCTTCCAAGTAGCCAGAACTGCAGGCGTGCGCTACCACGCCAATTTTTGATTTATTGTAGAGACAAGGTCTCACCAAGTTGCCTGGGCTGGTCTCGAACCCACGAGCTTAGGTATTCCACTTGCCTTGGCCTCCCAAAATGCTGGGAAATGAGCCTGGTCTCATTTCACTTTTAAGGACACACAGGGACTGAAAGTGAGGGGGTAAGAAAAGATATTGCATGTATGTGGAAACCAAAAGAGAACAGAAGTTAAAAAAAAAGAGAGAGACAAAGTACAGTTGTCTGTGTGCAGGAGACATGATCTTATATATAGAAAACTCTAAAAGCTCCACTGAAAAAATTTTTAGAATGAACAAACTCAATAAAATTGCAGGTTATAAAACCAACATGCGGAAGTCAGCTGCATTTCTATATAATAACAGCAAACTATATAACACACAAATGAAGAAATAATCCATTTCCAACAGAATACTTAGAAATTTAACCAAGGTTAAGGCTCTGAAAACCATAAAATGATAAACTATTAATTAAAATAAGTAAAGAAGTCCCAAACAAATGGAATGATATCCCACGTTCATGCATTGGAAGGATCAAGATTGCCAAAAATATGTATGCCTCCTATAGCAATCCCTATCAAAAGTCCAATAGCATTTTTCACAGAAATAGAAAAAACAATAATTCATATGGAACCACAAAACAGCTAACATGATCTTAAGCAAAAAGAACAAAGATAAAGGCATCACACTCCCTGATTTCAAGTTACATTATAAAACTATAATAATCAAAACAGCACAGTGCTAGCATACAGATACACAGGTCAGTGAAAGGAATAGACAGCCCAGAAATAAAACAACGCATATATGGTTAACTATTCTTTGGCAGGCACCAAGACTACACGATGGAGAAAGTAGACTCTGATCAATAAAAAATGCAGAAAAAGCTGGATATTTACATGCAAAAAAAAAAAAAAATTAGGTTCTTATCTTATACCATATACAAAAATCACCTCAAATGGATTAAAGAATTAAATATAAGGTCTGAAACTATAAAACTCCTAGAAGAAAACATAGAATGAAAACTTCATGACACCAGGCAATAATTTTTTTGGATATGGCACCAAAAGCACAGGCATCAAGCTCAAAAAGAAGCAAGTGGGCCGGGTTCGGTGGCTCAGCCTGTAATCCCAGCGCTTTGGGAGGCCGAGGCAAAAGGATTGGTCAGTCCGGGGATTTGAGACCAGCCTGGGCAACTTGGCGAGACCTCGTCTCTACAGTAAATCAAAAATTAACCGGGAGTGGTATCATGCGCCTGTAGTTCCGACTACTTGGAAGGCTGAGGCGGAAGGACACTGTGTAGCCATGAGCATGCCACTGCACTCCAGTCTAGGCAATGGAGTGAGACTCCAACTCAAAAAAAAAAAAGTCAGGTTCATGGGCTCAGCCTGCAATCCTGGCACTTTTGGAGGCCAAGGCGAGTGGACTGCCTGAGCCCACAGGTTCGAGACCAGCCCAGACAACTTGGCAAGCCCTCATCTCTACAGTAAATCAAAAATTAGCCCGGCACAGTAGCATGAACCTGTAGTTCTGGCTACTTGGAAGACTGAGGCAGAAGGATTGCTGGAGCCCAGCAGGTCAAGGCTGCAGTGGCCGGGAGCGGCCACTGTGCTCCAGCCTGGGTGACAGAGTGAGACTCCAACTAAAATAAATAAGTAAATAAATAAGTAGGCCTACATAAAACTAAAAAGTTTCTGTATAGCAACGGAAACAATGAAAAGATGATCCACAAATCCACATTGTGGCGTATATATGATGGAGTATTATTTGGAAAATTACAGTGGAGGAAATCCTGCATTTGCAACACATGGATGAACCTGGAGTACATTATATTAAGTGAAATACATCAGACACAGGAAAACAAATACCATGTGGTACCACTAACATATGGAATCTAAAAAACCAAACTCATAGAAATGGAGTAGAAGCGTGGTTACTAGTGTCTGGATGGTGGGAGAAATGGGGAGAGGTCAGTCAAAGGATACAAACTTTCAGTTGTAAGATGAGTAAGTTCTGGAGACCTAATGTACATCATGGTGACTATAGTTAATAACGTTATACTTGAAATTTTCCAAAATAGATTTTAAATATCACCACAAAAAAGATACTGTGAAGGCATGAATATGTCAATTAGCTTGATTGTAGTAATCATTTTACAATATATACGTGTATCAAAACATGTTGCACAGATTGAAAATAAACAATTATTCATCAACTATACCATAAAAAAGCTAAAAATAATAATAACTTAAAAAAAGTAAAACAGAACTACCATATGATCCAGCAATCCCACCTCAGGGTATTTATCCAAAAGAATTTAAATCAGAATCTAGAGGAGATATCTGCACTCCCATGTTCACTGCAGAATTATTCACAAAAGCCAAGGGGTACAAATAGCCTAAATGTCTATCAACAGATGATAAATGGATAAAGAAAATGTGGCATATACATACAGTGGAATGTTACCCAGCCTCAAAAAAGAAGGAAATTCCGTCATGTGCTACAACATGGATGAATCCTCACATTATGCAAAGTGAAATAAGACACTCACAGAACAAATACTACATAAGACTCTACTTATAAGAAGTATCTAAACAGTTAAACTCAAAAACAGAAAAGTAAAATGGCAGATGCCAGGGGCAGAGAGGAGTGGGAAATGGGAAGTGCTGTTCAAAGAACATAGAAGTTCAATTATACAACATGAAAAAGTTCCAGAGATCTGCTTTACAACACTGTTGCTACAATTAACAATATTGTACTATATACTTAAAAATTTGTTAAAAGGGTAGATCTCATGTCATGTTTTTTACCACAATGAAGGGGGGGGGGGCGGGAAGCCAGGCATTGTGGCCCACAGACAGCCACAGTCCCAGCTACTCAGGATGCTGAAGCAGGAGAGTTTGAGGCCAGCCTGGGCAACCCAATAAGACCCTGTGGAGGGAAAAGAGGGAGGGAGAGAAGGAGGTAAGCAAAAAAAAAAAAAAGAGAGAGAGAGAGAAAGCAAGCAAGCAATAGACCCACAACATACATGGACAACAGACTTTTGACACAGGTGAAAAACAATTCAGTGAAGTTTTTTCAACAAATAGTGCTGGAAAAATTGGACTTCCATACACAAAAAAAGTGAATTTCAACCTATACCTCACACCACATACCAAAAGTAACTTGAAATGGATCATATGTAGATCCAAATGTAAGAGCTAAAACTATAAAGCTGCTAGAAGAAACAAGGGAGAAAAATCTGTGACCTTAGGCTTAAAAAAAAATTTCTTTAAAAAGACACAAAACAGGCAGGCACAGGCTCATGCCCGTAATCCCAGCACTTTGGGAGGACAAGATGGGAGGATTGCTTGAGCCTAGGAGTTCAAGACCAGTCTGGGTAAGACCTTGTCTCTATTAAAAATTAAATGAATGAACAGAAAAAACACAAAATGCTGAATGTAACTTTTTTTTTTAATCAGTGAGTTTCACTTAAAAGAAAACACTTTCTAAAAGACATTGTTAAGATCTTGGGAGATCGCCTAAAGAAAGAAAAAAAGACACTGTTAAGAAACTAAAAAGGCAAGCCAAGTCACAAACTGGGAGAAAATATTTGCAAACACATACCTGACTTATATCTAGAACATAGAAATAACTGTTATAATTTAATAATATAAACAGTAAGTGTACACAAGACGTGAATAGACATGTCACTAAAGAAGATACATGGGGGCACATCTCATCAACGAGGGTACCTGCAGAATGACCATTTGTATACCTGACCCTGAATTGTACCCTCATCTTTAAATAAAAAGATAATTTTTAAAAAGAAGATATACAGATGGTAAATAAGCACATAAACAGATTATCAAAGTCATTAATCATTAGAGAAGATTATCAAAGTCATTAATCATTTTGGGGGGGTTTTGAGACAGGGTCTCCCTCTACACTACACTGCCCAGGCTGCAGTGTAGTGGCATGATCATGGCTCGCTGCAGCCTCAACCTCCTAGGTTCAGGCAATCCTTCCACTTCAGCTTCCCAAATAGCTGGAACTACAGGCACATGCCACCACACACAGCTTATTTTTTTATTTTTTTGTAGAGATAAGGTCTTGTTGTGTTGCCCAGGCTGGTCTCAAACTCCTGGGCTCAAAGTGATTCTCCCGCCTCAGCCTTCCAAAGTGTTGGGATTATAGGCGTGAGTCATCGTGCCTGGTGAGGCTATGTAACTACTGAAACACTCATACACTGCTGGTGTGAATGTTAAAAAAAAAAAAAAAAAAAAAAATGGCACAACCACTTAGGAAAATGGTTTAATGTTTCTTCAAAATGAAACATATATCCATCAAATGGCTCAGCCATTCTTCTCCTAGTTCTTTATCCAAGATAAATAAAAGCATAGGTCCACATAAAGACTTATACAGGAATGTTCACAGGAGCTTATTTGTTATAGCCAAAAACTGAAAACAACTCAAATGTCTGCGTATATTAATACAATGGAAAACGACTTAGCAATCAAAAGAAATGACTGACTATACATGACATGAATACATTTTAAAATAATTATGCTGAGTGAAAGTAACCTGACGAAAGAATATGGCATGATTTTATTCATATAAAATTTTAGAAAATCCAAGCAAAGTTCCATGTCAGAAAGCAAATCAAGGGTTGCCTAGGGATTGGCAGATAGAGGAGAGAAAACAGAAAGGCACGAGGAGACTTTTGGGAGTGGAGAATATGGCTACTATCTTGATTGCAGTGATGGTTTTACAGGTGCATACATATGTGAAAACTTACCAAACTAAACATATTAAACATATATAGTTTACTCTATGTATGCCAATTATACTTCAGCACAACTGTTAAAACAAAGGTACAGTAAAAAAAAAAACCCACAATTATTATACACCTGTTAGCATATTAATAAATTACTAAAATGTTTTTTAAAAACTTCTAATGACATGGAAAAATGCTTATGGTATAAAACTAAATGAAATTACCCAAATGTAAAATTACACACAGGCTGATCACAATTATAGGGAAAGCGTTACACAAAAACAGACAAATTGATGGCTGGAAATATGTATGTTAGTAATAATTTTCTCTGGACTATGAATTTAAATTTTCTTCACACTTGTCTCTATCTCCCAAAGTTTCCTTTGTTATTGTTGTCATCTTATTTTATTACTATTTTTGTTTTATCGGACACTCTTATAAGCAAGAAATTTTAAAATAAGTGAAGGGAAATAATCTTGAGTGATTATCTGTCCTGACAAGTGATTCTCACCTATGCACACAGACCTCTGAAAGATCAAGGCAAGACTCTCGGAATTCCTATGAGGACCAAGCATTAATCTGTAGGCTTAATATATTTCACATTCATATGAACAATTTATCATTACTATTTATCACTGTTCATAGATGGCATTCAAATTCAACTTTACTGAATCTGTAGAACCTCTATTTCTTATATCAACAGATGCTAAAACCACTAACGTAGAGGTCTTCAAAAACTCATTCTCACCAACTTATTGCTTATAGGCTACTTTAATTGCTATTTCTTCAGCTACTTTAATTGACATTTCTTCAGCTCCATACCAGTATGGATATAGGGCTAAATGCAACACTTAGCATTCAATTAATAAACATTCATCGCATGCTCCTAATTCTTGTCCACAGCTTTTTATCATATTCTTTTGTGTTTTTTTGTTGTTGTTTTTTTTTTTTTTTTGAGTTGGAGTCTCACTCTGTCACCCAGACTGGAGTGCAGTGGCCGCTCCCGGCCACTGCAGCCTCGACCTGCTGGGCTCCGGCGATCTCTCCACCTCAGCCTTCCAAGTAGCTGGAATTACAGGTGTGTGCTACCACGCCCGGCTAATTTTTTGATTTATTGTAGAGATGAGGTCTCGCCAAGTTGCCCAGGCGGGTCTCGAACCCACGGGCTCAGGCAATCCACTCACCTCAGCCTCCCAAAGCACAGGATAACAGGC
>CAUYQG010148123.1:0-21818 GCA_963574415.1 Tarsius wallacei
ACTGAGTTTGTTTGGGGTTTTTTTTGTTTGTTGTTGTTTTTTTTTTTGAGTTGAAGTCTCACTCTGTTGCCCAGACTGGAGTGCAGTGGCCGTTCCCGGCCACCGCAGCCTCGACCTGCTGGGCTCCGGTGATCCTTCCGCCTCAGCCTTCCGAGTAGCTGAAATTACAGGCATGCGCTACCATGCCCGGCTGATTTTTTGAGTTATTGTAGAGATGAGGTCTCGCCAAGTTGCCCAGGTGGGTCTCGAACCCGCGGGCTCAGGCAATCCACTCACCTTAGCCTCCCAAGGCGCGGGATTACAGGCTGAGCCACCGAGCCCGGCTCCAACTGAGTTTAATACTGGACTTTTTTTGTTCTTTAAACTATCTATTGGAGTCTCAAGGTAAGACCAGAAAACTTTGCCTTGCTTAGAGGGCAGCATTTCAGTCTTGGAAGGGAGGGATGCCCTGTATGTGGGGTGACCATATAATTTTATATCTAAATTAGGACACTTTTGAGAGTACAAGGGGACCTTATTAACAACTGCATCAAAACAACAGATTCCAGGACCCTCCCAGACAGACTAGGATGTATGATTAACCTACCTATAGCATGCTGTAGAAATCATCCATGATTCAGGGCATCTTGCTGTAGGAGTTGTAGACAATTATTTTTAAGGAGCATCTATTTTGTTTTTATTGCTCAAGCTGTCTTACAATATTTGATTAGATCATGAACATAGATGTTTCTATAAACTTCTCATATCTGCCATTTTAATTGGTTGCAGACTCAATTTTGGATTGTACTCATGATTCCAGATTGACAACCATGAATTGTATTGTCTCTTTCTTAAACAGTTGAGTCTTATACTGGCAGAAGGACACAGTGGGAAGGGAGGAGGAAAAGATGAGTGAAGAGAGAGAGAGAGAGAGAGAATATGAAAGTGAAGGTAATGAATCTGTAGAAACTCAAGCATCCTAGTAAAATACCTGGTGAGATCATCTGCTGAGCATCAGGGGGCTTGGAGCTTCAGGGAGTATAGTGGGGAGTCATATCCAGAGCAGAATGGTGGAGAAGCAGTGATGGGTTCTGTGCCTTTAATCACAAGAGGGCAGTTTTAAGTGTTCTGTACCTGGGAAACCAAAGCTAAAAGCACTCGTTCGTATCTCTGCGTCTTTGTTTCAGAGATAAAGACAAGGCCAATTGATTTGATGGGCAAAAAAAGGGCTCTCACCTCTTTTCTAAAGCTATTTTCTTCCTGAGTGACTCAGCTTTGCGGTGGGTTCCTCTTGACTTTAGGAAATGACTCATACTTTTACTATGAAAGTGACGGGCTACTAGGCCCTCAGCCACCCACCTGTCAGCGAGCCATGTTGTTAGCCTGACCACATCCTTCTCTTGGAGTAAACTTAGTGGGAAAGATATTCAAGCACTTATTTCTTGTCCCCTACACAGTCACGCTAGCCAAAATTGTGCGTTTTTATGCCATGTGATTCAAATTTCCTTCTTATCCACCTGACATTCTGTGACACACCCACATATGCCAGACCCATGCCTAGCACAGAAGGTACAGAGATAACTCAAAGTCTCCATCCACAAGGAACACCAAGTCTCTGGGACCCTGTATTTTAACCTACTTAATCATGCTAGTGTCATTTGGGGAAGTGGCTTTTGAAATAGCTTTCAGCTAGCCTTTACCTTGTCTTTATTTAAGGGTGGGGTCTTGAGGAAAAAGGCAAGGGTCATTTCCTGTTCACAGCAGGTTGCCTTTCATGGTAGTCCTGGAGTACTCATCTCTCTCTACAGCCAGGCTGATGTCTCACATTTCATCTTGACTTTAAAAAGCTTCAGCAAGATTAGATTTCTAAATCTTGTTACCTAGAGCTAATCCCATAAGGATTAAATACATAGAACCTCATTAAAAAACAGATTACTGTAGTTCCTAGTAAAACAGGCCAGGGAGGGGCTCCCAGTCACTGAGGGTGTTTGGTAACTGACATCAGGTGGAGACTCCAGGAGGACCCAGCACCTTCCAGAAAGCTGATCCTGGAGCTGGGCAGACACACGGCCTTTGCCCTTCCCTTGCCTGGGAAAGATAGCAGCTCTTCAAAGAACACCTAACAGTTGATCTGGCATCAGGCAGGGCTGACCCTTAATCCAGATCAGATGTGTTTGGACTGAATTAAGTTGAGGCTCCCAAAGTGCCTACAAAATTAGCTGTAATTGTTCCTAGGTAGTATAGCAAATCCAAGTTTTGTAACTGCCTAGGTGACATATGAACATCTGCTCTAAGTCTCAAATAATTAGTCTCAAGCCTGAGTACAGATAGATGAGTCTAAAAGGAATCAAGTGGGGATAAAGTAAGATGTTTTTATAATTTAAAAAACCACTACATTACTATTACTTAAGTAGATTTGTGATACCAGGCAAAGGGCTTGGGCTTTGGGGTTAGACATGGGTCCAAAGTCCAATACTCCCACTCACTCACCATGTCATTTTATGTCTTGAAGTCTGCTTCTTCATCTGTATTAGGTTCCCAGCAGAGAGGCTGGAACATTGTGCATCCATTTGACCATTAATTTAGGTAATATTGACTGGGTGCCCACTAAGCTCCTGCTTCAAAGATAAGTGGTGAGCAAGACCAGGAATATTTTTGCTTTCTGGAGTTAATCATCTATAGAGGCTCACTCAAATGTTAGAACAAAGCATAAAGATATAAATCATAAGCCAAGGGATGACAAAATTAGGCAGAAACCCAAGGAGATGGTGGAGATGTAAGAAGTTTACTAACAATTAAAAATACTATTTCTTTCTTTCTTTTTTTTGAGTAGGAGTCTCACTCTGTTGCCCAGGCTGGAGTGTAATGACATGCTCATGGCACTGCAGCCTCAACATGCTGGGCTCAGGTGATCGAGCCTTCTGCCTCAGCCTTCCAAGTAGCTGGAATCACAGGTGTGTACCACCACACCTGGCTAGTTTTTTAATTTATTGTAGAGACAAGGTTTCATCAAGTTGCCCAGGCTAGTATCAAACCCCTGGACTGAGGCAATCCTCTCGCCTCCACCTCCCAAAGTGCTGGAATTACAGGTATGAGCCACCATGTCTGGCTCAGTACCATTTCTTATGCAGGCAAATAATATCCCAGGCACAAGCCATTGCTCCAGTATGAATGATATATCGGGTGTCTTAAGCATGTTTAAGCATCTTCTCCTGTTTATTTTTTGCTAGATTTTTGAACTGACCAGATTTGTATTGAAAAAGAAATGTGTGGATTACCTGAGCCTGCGGGTTCGAGACCGCCTGGGCAACTTGGCAAGACCTCATCTCTACAATAAATCAAAAATTAGCTGGGCGTGGTAGCGCGAGCCTGTAGTTCCAGCTACTTGGAAGGCTGAGGTGGAAGAATCGTGGGAGCCTAGCAGGTCGAGGCTGCGGTGGCTGGGAGCGGCCACTGCACTCCAGTCTGGGCGACAGAGTGAGACTCCAACTCGAAAAAAAAAAAAGAAAAAGAAATGTGTACACATGGTTAAAAAAAAAAAAATAATGCAAACAGTGCCAAAGGCTACATGTGGTGGTAAAACTAAATCTCTCTCCTACCCTGAACCCCCAGTTTTCCTCCCTAGAAAATCAATATCTGCTATGGTGTTTCATTGAATATTCAGTCAGATGTGTGTGTATATATAATCTCTTAAAACTCAAGCATCATTCCACAGCCTGGACCTGGGGGGAAGGGGGAACCAGCAAACACGAGGGAGTGTCGTCCCTGCTTTTGTCCCTCGGTGAGATAGCTCAGAGTCATATCAGGCTCAGTGTCATTCTTTTTCACAGCAGTGTAGTCCTTCATTTAATAGTCCCCTACTGGTAGAAGTTTAGGTTATTTATTTCCAGTCCTTTGCTGCTACAAATGGCACTGCAAAATGAAGATTCTTGTACATACACTTTTTCATACTTGTACAGAAGTATCTGCAGTCTGAAGTCCCCAAAAGTAGAATTGTTGGACCAAAGGTTTTCACTTTTAAAAACATTAATAGGGCCAGGCTCGGTGGCTCAACCAGTAATCCCAGCACTTTGGGAGGCCAAGGTAAGTGGATGGCTGAGCCCGCAGGTTCAAGACCAGCCCAGGCAACTTGGCAAGACCTCGTCTCTACAATAAATAAAAAATTAGCTGGGCATGGTAGCGCCTGCCTGCCTGTAGTTCCAGCTATTTAGAAGGCTGAGGTGGAAGGATCACCGGAGTCTAGCAGGTCGTCGCTGGGGTGGCTATGAGCATACCACTGTACTCCAGCCTTACGAGTGAGAATCCAACTTAAAAAAAAAAAAAAACTAATAGGCTGGGCTTGGTGGCTCAGCCTGTAATCCCAGCACTTTGGGAGGCTGAGGTGAGTGGATTATCTGAGCCTGTGGGTTCAAGACCAGCCTGGGCAACTTGACGAGACCTCGTCTCTACAGTAAATCAAAACTTAGCCGGGCATGGTAGCGCGTGCCTGTAGTTCCAGCTACTTGGAAGGCTGAGGTGGAAGGAACAACAGAGCCCAACGGGTTGATGCTGGAGTAGCTGTGAGTATACCACTGCACTCCAGCCTGGGCGACGGAGTGAGACTCTAACTCAAAAAAAACCATTAATAGATGTTACCACATTGCCTTACGAACCTATACCAGTGTACACTCCCTCATAAGTGGAGGGACCAACAGGTCTGTTAGCCACTCTCTCCCCAGTCCTGGGCATTGGCAAACTTAATCTTTTCTAACATGGGCGGTAGAATTTATTTCAGTTGTCTTTTTAATTTGCCTTTATTTAATGACTGACATGAAGCATCTTTTTGAACTGCCCTTTTAAGAGACCAACACAGTTTGACAGGGCACAGTATCTTATGCCTATAATCCCAGCACGTTGAGAGACTGAGACAGGAGGGTTGCTTGAGCCCAGGAGTTCAAGACCAGCCTGGGCAACATAGTGAAACCTCATCTCTACAAAAAAAAAAAAAAAGAGCTGGGCATGGTAGCATGCCTGTAGTCCTAGCTACTAGGGAGGCTGAGGTAAAGGATCTCTCCTGAGTCCAGGAGATGGAGGCTGTGGTGAGCTGTGGTCATGCCACTGCACTTCAGCATGGGCAACAAAATGAGACTACAACTCAAAAAAAAAAATGTCCTCTCATATTGGTCTGAGCTGGAGAGATCCTTGTTCCTTAGAGCCATGGTCCTGAGCCCTGGTTGCACATTGGAATCCCCTAGGGATCTTGTAAAAGCACACCGATGCTCAGGTCCCACTCCCAGACATTCTGATTTAATACATCTGGACAGGGCCCAGACATTAGTGTTGAAGAACACTGCTCTAGAGAAAAATCTAGAAATGTAGATTGGCCTATTCAAATGTTAAGCTATAAAGACTCACATTGTTTTGCAACAAATCTCCAGAACATTTTCATCTTGCAAAACTAAAACTATACCCATGAAACAATAATTCCCTATCTCTCCCTAGCCCCTGGCAACCACCATCCTATTTTTTTATCTCTACAAATTTGACTAGTCTGGATACATAATAATAAGCGAAATCCTGCAGTGTTTGTCCTTTACAACTGGCTTATTTCACTTAGCATAATGTCCTCCAAATTCGTCCATGTTGTAGCACGTGACCAGATGTCTTTCCTTTATAAAACTGAATAATACTCCATTATATACATATACCATATTTTGCCTATCCATCTGTCTGTCAGTGGACACTTGATCAGTTGACACTCCATCAGTTGGTTCCAATTTTTGGCTATTGTGAATAACGCTGCTATGAACATAGGTATACCTAAATATTTTTTAAAGAAGAGAATTACAGTCAGTTATGATAGTTAACACTGAATGGTCATTGTATTCTGGGCTCTGGTCTAAGCTGTTTATGTATAGCACCCTTTTCAGTTCTCCATACAACTCTGTGAAGCATTTACTCTTATTACCTCCATTTTATAGACGAGGAAACAGACCCTGAATGGCTTGGTAATTTATCCAAGGTAACAATATTTCCCACAGTTCCTCCACAATAAAACTCATCTGGGTTATTTGTGAAAAGTACCCACTCCCAGGCCCCAACCTATTTCTTCAGACTGCAAACCTCTAGCAGGAAGTCTGAACATATAGGTTTTCCTTGTACTCCAGGGTCTACTTGTTACTAGAGGGACATTGGGAGCATTTGGGGTCACTAAGTGGTGGGCCCTGACAGTCTGACCACAGAGCTTTTTCACTTATAACAAGTCCAAACTGTTCCTTGAAGGACCTGTTTTCAGGTCTCCTGTGGCCTGAGGGAGGTGAACAAATGTCTCTAATGGGATTTTTTGATTTGTTGCGTGGTGATGCTGCTATCAGCTAATTTCTTTTTTCTTTTCTTTTCTTTTTTTTTGTGAGTCAGACTCTCATTCTGTCACCCAGGCAGGAGTGCAGTGGCATACTCATAGCCACTGCAGCCTCGACCTGCTGGGCTCAGGCAATCCTTCTGCCTCAGTCTTCCAAGTAGCTGGAACTACAGGCATGTGCCATCATGCCTGGCTGATTTTTTTGATTTATTGTAGAGATGAGGTCTTGCCAAGTTTCCCAGGCTGGTCTCGAATTCGTAGGCTCAGGCATTCCTCTCACCTCAGCCCAGCTAATTTCTAATTGTGATCTTAACTGGTTCCTTTTAAAGATCCCTTCTTTATATCACAGCTCCCCATTTGAAATCCAGCATTCTGGAGGTACAATATTCCTTCCATTGTTACCTTTTTAAAAAGGGAAACTTGGATGAATATGACCTAAATGGGGGCAAAAGTGTGGCATTTAAAATTCCAGAGTTAAGAGTTCAAGGTTACCTGTGGCCCAGCTTTTTTTTCCTTCCCTGTTCCTGGACCCATTCAGAGGCCTTGTCATCAGAATCCACTCAATTTAGCAACTGTCTGTCGAAGGCCTGTAGACTGCCCCAGCCTCTGCTGGGTGCAAGAGGAAGAAAAATAGGCAACTTGATCCTCGAATATCTCACTGGATATTGAGATATTGGAGAGGGAGCCATGCTTGCTTCTCAGAGCTGGTGCCTAGGTCTTACTGTGTTGAAAGGGAGCAGCTCTTGGCACTGGCTTTCCCCTTAGTTTTAAGCATCTTTTGCTTAAGCTCCTTATTCAGCTCCTTCCAAGCCTCAGGAGTACCCAACACTTTCAGATCATGATCATTAGTCAAAGTTGACAGGATATTGTCTGGGAGGAGACATGAGAGAGCCTCCAGGGGTATCAGGAATATTCTACATCTTAATCTGGGTAATGGTTACCTGGGCATAAATGTGTGAAAATTAATTATGCATTTTCCTGTGTGCATGTTATACATTATTAAAAATAAAAATAGCCCAGCACTGTGGCTCATGCCTGTAATCCCAGCACTTTGGGAGGCCAAGGCAGGAGGACCACTTGAGGCCAAAAGTTCGAGACCAGCCTGGGCAACAAAATAAGACCCCCATCTATACAAAAAATAGAAAAATTAGCTAGGTGTGGTGGTGCATGCCTATAGTCCCTGTTAATTAGTTGGGAGGCTGAGACAGGAGGATCACCTGAGCCTGGGAGGTCAAGGCTGCGGTGAGCCATGATTGTGCCATTGCCCTCCAGTCTGGATGACAGAGTGAAAACCTGCTCAAAAAAACAAAACAACAACGAAAAAACAAGCCCCAAAAATAAAATAAAAATAAAAAATAATGAGGCAGCTTCGTGTGTATTGATACATAAAATTGTAAGACATAAAGGGAAAAAACAAGGTACCAAACAATGTGTGCGTTACCACTGGTATTTTAAAAAAGAATATAGACTTACCTTTCACTGCATCCTTTACAGCATTTGAATTTTGTACCATGTGCATGAGTTACCTACTGCAAAAAAATTGAATGTGGATTCCTGGGCCTGGCCCACATCATAGGGAATCACCTTCTCTTGGGGTGGGGTCCAGGAATGCCAGCTTCTGACACCTTCAGGGGCTTGTGTGCACACTGCAGTTTAAGAGCTCACTAGTCTGGCTTAGACTGTGTCCTACTACAAAAGGAAGGCAGGTACAAGGGAAGCTTGCCCAAGGCTCAAAAGGGAGTGTACCCCACGGCTTGCTAAATAGGGAAGGAGTTGTTCAACTCTATTAGGGATGTCAAAACCTCTGCGCCAGGGCCAAGATCAGCAACTCCTGGTTCCAGTGTAAGTCTTTGCTCTTCTCATGCCAGTCTCATATTGGCTTCCTGCCAATATCCTTAATTTTCTCTGTTCGTTTTACTTTCAGTTGGTTTCCTACAAAGCCTGGGGTCGGGTCTCAGAAGGGTGTGATGAATCCCTTCACCTGTGTCTGACTATTACTCTCCTTCTCTTAGCAAAGCCACTGAGACTTAACATGACCTCAACAACTTCCGAGGGGACACCAGCTGAGATCATCCCTCCTAGGCAAACTAGGCCCAAATAGGAGTTCAGAAGTCTCCTCTCTGTATTTCTGAATGAGTCTGCTTCCCTTGGTGCCTTGTCCCTGCGTCACCAAAAATGTTGTACCCTAATCCTACAGAGCATCCGAGCTATCTCCCTGGACCAAAGATTGTCTTTCTTCCCCTCCCCAATGCTGACAACACTCCTGTAAATAACATCCACGTGGTACTTTTCTTAACACCATGAATCATCATACATATGGGTATAGCATCCCATTTGGTAGCCTAGGAAGCTAATCCCGAAGGGTTTTGCTCTTGCTTTTATTTCAATCTGTGTGTGAACATATGCACACCCTGAATATCCACTTTAATTTTCATGAGTCTAGACAGGTTTCTTGTGGCCTACCTTTAAAGGAACATTGCACATTTGATATATGCTCATGGCACTGCTGCTGCCCTGTTTCCTGTTATCCCAAGGGCATCTTCTTTCCAGGTAGCCAAAGATCATTGTCTGTATGTCTCTCTTGTTACACATAAGATATCTGTGTGTATATGTGTGTGTGTGTGTGTGTGTGTATGTATTCTCTCGCTCTCTCTCTCTCTTTTAGTATATTGACACTCATTTAGTAACCCTCCAGCTCACATTTTCTCCAGATTTTTTGCACTGAAATGACTGAGTGGCTTCACCCTTTTGCCCGCAGGCTGTACATGGGAATTCGGAGCCATGGTGAACTACATCAAGAAGACATATCCCCTGACCCAACTGGTTGTTGTGGGCTTCAGCCTGGGCGGAAACATCGTGTGCAAATACCTGGGGGAGACTCAGGCAAACCAAGAGAAGGTCCTGTGCTGTGTCAGCGTGTGCCAGGGGTACAGCGCACTGAGGTGAGTAGTCTCTACCTTCCGCTGAATCCTTCGGTTAGCAATCATTTATTGAGATGCCCCAACACATGAGACACTAGTCTGTGAAGTCCAGGAGAACACTGTGGCAAATGTTTTTGAATCTTGGAGTAACCTTGTTTTGTTTCCATATCAGACATTGGAGTTGTCCCATCAGACCCCTTAAGTCTAGAATATGCTGCTGCGTTTTGGCGTCAGATCTGTAGCTGGAAAAGCCAGAGCTCCTTTCGGCAACTGCTGTGTACCTAGGGAATCTCTGTGAGATGACTTAAGCTGTTCACGCCTCAGGAGTTGAACAGACCTGTGGGCTAATGAAAGAATGTGGGAGACTGGCAAGCTGGGATCTGAGAGGTAGGCCCTGTGATCCCAGATCCCTCCTACCTGCGGAAGAGTTGAGTCTCTGATGGCATCTGGAGGGGAGCTGAAGAAGTCACTTAATCATTGTCCTCACCTTCAAGTATTCTTTTCTTTTAAGCATCCCAGACAGCATCACAAAGGAGATGACCTACAGGGTCAAGCTTTATCTCACCCCTTAGTCTTCTGTTAGCAGACACCCCACAGGATAAGTGCTAGGCAGGCATGGTTGTCTGCTATGATTCCCCTTCAAGATCACTGCTGCTCCAGATCCCTTGAGAGTCACCACACTTGTACTCACATGCACACACACACATGCAAACACTCACACACCCCATACACATCTCTCCAGACTCTTCAGATGCATTTATATTTTTTCTATACTCTTCATGGTGTCTCTGAATTACAGATGTCTATGACCACTTATTAAAGATCTTCTGAAGAAATCCAAAACTGCACAAGAAAGTACAAAAAAAAAAAAACTCCCTTCTTGATCCAGTATAATGCTCAATAATCCTTATAGTTATTAAAAATAATCCTTTTTGCCTCACCTGTATCACTCATGCTGCAGTTTATACCTATTTTATTATTTTCTGATAGGTAGAGGCTTCTATATTGTTTCCAAAAGTGAATACTACTGGAATTTGAAGTCAGCACACCCACAGGGCAAATGAGGGCCCAGGACTCAGTTTCTCCTTGTGAGGCTCAACGTTGACCAGAAAAGAGGATCTCAGTATATCCAAAGTAGGCATGAGAAACATTTCTGAGGAAGCCTCTCCTGAGTTCTAGGGCCAAGGTCTAGATTCCAGTTTTCCTCATCTGCAGTATGGGGATGATAATAACAACAAACCATGCCTACCTCTTAGCACCTCTGTGAGGGTCACGTTAGTTAATGAGTATGAAGTACTTAGAACAATGCCCGGCACATAGAATGTAAGTAACTGTTTATCATCATCATCATTAGTAGCATCATCATCATCATCATCATCATCATCATCATCATCATGTCCTATAAAATGAAGGCTGTTTCATCAGTGGATCACAAGACCAGTCTGGTGAACTAGAGACTATATCACTTCATTCAAAATCACTTGGAGGATCATGTCAGATATGAATTCAGTTTCTTGGGTCCTACCGCTGGAGATTCTGATTCATGGAGTCTGAGGCATGGGACTCCAGAAATCTGCATTTTTAAACACATTTCCCATAGGTGATTTCTGATGTTTAACCATGTTTAGCTGTCACTGGGCGTGGTTACCTCAGTGGTCTCCAGCTGGAGCATTCCAAGACTAGGTTAGTTTCTTCATCTTCCTGTTGGGAATCTTTCTCTTCACTCCTCTGGTCACTCTGAGGATCCAGCTGAAAGGACATTCTCTAGATTAACCAAAGTCTCATCCTGCCCAGTCACTAGGATGAGAAAAAGGTGAGCAAGGGCCCACTGCAAGGTCCACTGGGACAGGGCCTGGAGGAGCCACAAGGCCAGAGGCTCTTGTCTGCTCTCTCCTGACAACTGGTCCAGTTTTCAGCAAGCCTCTGGCATCTATAAAATTGGCATCACTAGATGCACTTCCTAAAGCAACTGCTGTGAACTTACTGTGAACAGTGACTTGTGTTCAGAGACTGCTGGATTGGATAAGTAGGAGGATATTGAACAAGTTTGTTTTCTTTTTTTTTTCCCCAATGTCAGACTCTTAAAATGACAACAGCTTCATTTCATTTTGTTGCAGTAGCGCCATCTGCTGTTGGCAAGAGCACATACTTGACACAGCAAACGAAGGTGTCCAACTCAGGCAAAAAAGTTCAGGAAGCTAAAATCTGTGAGGTGCTATACATTTTGCAGACATTTTGCTACACAGTCCCTTTTTTGAGACCTCAAAGAGCTTCATACAAATAATTACCTATTGTTACATCAACCTCATGCAATAAGGGACAAAAGAGGCAACTTTATTCTCTGGGGCACAGAGAGACAATGTCCAGGCTAAGGTCATGCGGGCCTGTACGCTGCCAGGTCAGATAGACACCATTGCCCTGTGTGTGCTAGTGCAGGCTCAGGTCCCCTCGACATTTTAAGCAGATCTACTGGATGAATGAAGAGCAGTTCCTTACTTTCAACTGGTATAACCTTTGTTTTCCTGCCGAGGCTTGAGGGCGATGAGCCCTTTCAGCACTGGGATGATGGCAGCCGCATGTGCGTCCTTCCTATTACGCCGAGGTGGAGCAGGGAAGGCCCGTCTGCCTCTGCAGGGGCCACACAGGAGTTCATGCTTCTGGTAAATCCCTCCTAGTTGAGTCTGGATAACCGCTTGCTCAGTGATTCCCTCCCTCTGGCTTCTCATCCCGGTAGCTCGCCTCCCTTCTAGCCAGAGCCCGTAGAAGGCTCAGAGAGAAGCCAGCCCTGCTTGCTGTAGTCGGCAAAGTCCAGCTTCTGCCAAACATGCTCACATTCTATCCTGTATGGAACTACTGAAGGAAGGACACAGACACCCTGGAATTGCATGGTGTCTAGACGACTTTAACATGTTTCCTCAGCATAAACAGCTGGCAGGTAGTCCTGGGAGTCTGTGTGGTCAGACATCCTTCTAGGTAAATGTGACACAACCCTGACAAGGTGGACAAATTCCCAGCCCTCAGGGAGCTTAAAGAAAAAGGAAGGGAAGCGTTTCTGGTATGGTTTCAGGTAAAGTCAATTCTTCGTTTCCGAGGAAGCCCTCAATAATCTTACATTGCAGAACTGACCAGTAATAATACATCTAAATTAAAAGCATTTTATTGCAATTTGGTTGTAAAAGGTAGTCTGTGTCTGAGGACCTCACAGCATTTAATGGTGATAGAATGATATTCACAAAGCCACAAGCCAACAAATATACATTACTGATATGTTACACACTAGGCACGTGGGTGCTGAGGAAGTCCTCAGTCAAGCGGGGAGACCAGTGGGGAGATTTGGAAGGAGGTGAAGGTAGAGAGGACAGTAGCACAGTGTCCAGGCCAGGGACAGAGGCCCCTTACAGGGCAATGGAGGAACTGTCAGAGGAGGACGTCACATCTCCATAGATGTACTTATGCTTCTGGCTAAATGCATGTGTTAGCCTCATATGTCTTGGCCACCTAAACGTCCCATTGCTTTTAGCAGGGCTTTCCTGCCACAGGGCAGGACTAGGCCCCACTTTTCCTGCCAAACAGTATATATATTCTTTTTTGTTTTTTGTTTTGTTTTAATGGGCTGACTCCAGACTGTAAATGAGATGATGACAAAAGCAAGCATTACCATTTCTAAACTCCCTCCATAGAGTTGTCCCGTCCTAAAATCTGTGTTTATAGTTGAAGAGCTGTAAATACAGTGACTGAGCAATCATTAATTTTGTATCAGAGCCAAACAAACGGGGAAAAACTTTGGGGTTTAAACCGACTGTGGACAGAATTTCAACCTAGGAATCGACCTAACTTTTCCACCACTGAGTTGAGAAACTAACCTGACCACACAGTTTGCTCTTAGTGCCTCAGGAATTTTCATTTATTTTTGTTGCTGTTAATTGCTTTTAATCAGAGAAATGAGGGGCTGTGTACATACCTTTTCACTCAAATCCATTCCTGTAAAAGTACATTCTAAGGGAAAATATTCTGATAAGGAGAAAAGGGCTTGGTGGGTCCCTGCCCTAGTCTGAGCTCCTGCCCATCCTGCCACCCCAGTGGAACTAACAGAGCCCAACCAAGCAGATACAGTCTCTTGGCCCACGCTCCATGCAGTCTTCTTCTGCTCATGCTGTTAAACTGAGCTAGCTAGAGGTAATGCCCTCCCCCCAGGTTAGCTCCCCCTGAAGGGCAACCAGCTGCCAGCATGGAGCTTTCTGCCTGGGTCTCTTGGCTCCAGAGGCTCCACTACCCCTCCTCGCAGAGGCCAGACTGTTCAAGGCAGAAGCCCTGTCCTGTGCTTGGTTAGCCTACCGAGGACTGTTCACATCTCTGTATCTGCTTCCTCCTTCCTGGGGGCTGGGCTGATCCAGGTTTTGCCCCCACTATAGTATTACTTTCTTGTAGGGCCAAGCTAGAAATAATCCATATGTCCAGCATGTGGGACTGTTAAGTGACTTATGATACATCTACTCAGTGGACAAGGCAGCTTATATTTTTTATCAAGAAAAATGTATAATATGGTAGAATGTACATATTAAAAGTGTGGAGGAATACAACTATGTAAAAAGATGATTTGTAGGGAGGGGAGATGAGTCGGTTTTTTGGGGGGGGGTTGGAGTCTCACTTTGTTGCCCAGGCTGGAGTGCAGTGGCATGCTCACGGCCACCCTAGCATCAACCCGCTGGGCTCAAGCGATCCTTCCGCCTCAGCCTTCCAAGTAGCCAGAACTACAAGCGTGTGCTACCACGCCTAGCTAGTTTTTTGGATTTATTGTAGAGATGAGGTCTCACCAAGTTGCCCAGGCTGATCTCAAACCTGTGGGCTCAGGCAATCCTCTTACCTTGGCCTCCCAAAGTGCTGGGATTACAGGCTTGAGCCACCGTGCCTGGTGGTAGTTGGTATTTAATAGGTATAGTTTCAGTTCTGCAAGATGAAAATGCTCTGGAGATCTGTTGCACAGCAATGGGCATACACTTAACACTAATAAACTGTACACTTAAAAATGGTCCCAGATACTAGGGAGACTGAGGCAGGAAGAGCATTTGCATCCAGGAGTTTGGGGCTATAGTGTGCTATGATCACACCTGTAAAGACCCACTGCACTCCAGCCTGAGCAACATAGTGAGACCCCATCTCTTTAAAAAAATGGGTAAGATGGTAAATTTTATGTTATGTATTTTTACCACAATTTAAAAATATATTATTGAACATGGGCAAAATCTGAAAAGAAATCCCCTCCTTCTGCAAGTAAAAATACTTCTTAGGTTAGTGTGACAGCATTCTGGGAAAATAATGTGCTTTAATTTTCATGTTAATTAGCATATTGCTTCCGAGGTATTTTTTTTAGTGTTGCCTAGCTCCTCATCTCATCAAGTCATCACCTATTGTAATTCATGGTGGCCTTGCCTTTTTTTCCCCTTTTTGGAGTATTTGGGGTATGCTTGCCCATCCCTCTTATGGAACCTCTCTCATTCTCTCATCCTCCGTGCTTTTTCAGAGACCACAGGAAAACTG
Source organism: Tarsius wallacei (assembly GCA_963574415.1). Classification (NCBI taxonomy): domain Eukaryota; kingdom Metazoa; phylum Chordata; class Mammalia; order Primates; family Tarsiidae; genus Tarsius; species Tarsius wallacei. Next base: position 14,779 of record CAUYQG010148123.1, read on the forward strand.
TTTGGCCATTCTCACAGTTTGCTAGCACAGTCATTTGAATTCATTTGGGTGTTAGATACATCCTTCTCCAGTTCGTTCTCTTCTGACTTTAATTCCTTTTAATCAATGCTTGGTCCACTCGTTTTGCAAAATACGAATTGGACAGTTGAGCTTTCTCTGAGAAGTACCTAGCTGCACACAGTGGTAGACTCAGTTCTTCCTTCTTGCCTAAGTGATTGCTCTGAACCTAATTGTAAAGGCCTGTTTGTGTGGACCCTCTTCTAAGTGATTAAAAATCCAATGCCTTCCCTAACACCTTTTAAAATTATTTTGGCTAGGCCTGTAATCCCAACACTTTGGGAGACCAAGGTGGGAGGATCACTTGAGGCCAGGAGTTTGAGACCAGTCTGGGCAACATAGCAGGACCCCATCTCTATTTTTTAAAAAATTAACCAGGCATGGTGGCACAAGCTTGTAGTCCTTGCTACTCGGGATGCTGAGGCAGGAGAATTACTTGAGCCCAGGAAGTCAAGGCTGCAGTGAACCAAGGTCACGCCACTGCACTGCAGCCTGGGAAAAAGAGCAAGACTCTGTCTCTAAAAAATAATAGTGGCCGGGCTTGGTGGCTCAGCCTGTAATCCCTCGCTTTGGGAGGCTGAGGTGAGTGGATTGCCTGAGCCCGCGGGTTCGAGACCCGCCTGGGCAACTTGGCGAGACCTCATCTCTACAACAAATCAAAAAATTAGCTGGGTGTGGTAGCGCACGCCTATAGTTCCGGCGACTTGGAAGGCTGAGGCGGAAGGATCGCCAGAGCCCAGTAGGTTGAGGCTGCGGTGGCTGGGAGTGGCCACTGCACTCCAGTCTGGGCGACAGAGTGAGACTCCAACTCAAAAAAATAAAAAATAAAAATAAAAATAATAGTAATTCTTTTAATGGTTCAAAGAGAAATTCTTCACCAGAAAATGGCCATGAATCCAGTATGGGTAATATTTTGTTAATATTTAAGGTTATATTGATTAGAAATAAAGACATTTTCATAGAACTTTATTTATCTTGGTAATAGGTAGATCAATGGATGGATAAAATTCTTTAAAAATTCATATATATTACTCTCAAATAAGACTCCCAGTGAAACTAAACTGGTTGTGGGGGCTGCTCTCCTTGGCTCATTGGTCATCACTTTTTGAGAACTTTGCATTTCTCAGGAGGCATCTTTCCTTAAGGAGTCAACCTAGTTCTCTCTGAAGTTTTGAAAACTGCCTTCCTTCCAACAAGGGCTCACTCTGGATTATGCAAAGCTGTCCTCTCTCTGTAATTATGACCTGACTGCCTTCTCCCAAGGTTCTACACTTCTCATCTGTATCCTCAGCCAGTTTCTCCTGGTAGGCCAAGATCTGGCTCGGCCTACGGGGCAGCTCCTGCTCTCTAGAGGCAAGTTAAGAATTGGGATGTTCTGCTGTTTAGCCAAGTAGGGTATTCATGCAGTGTCTGGAGAGCTGAAGTCCCCTGGTTCCGGTGCCCATTCTGTGATTTGCATCTAAAATGTAAAATTCATTTCTTCCTCCTGACCTGGCAGTCTGCTTTTTCTTGCCACATAGCTTTGTTCTGCTTCTCTTCCTGAACTTGACCTTATTTTGAATAACCACACAGAGTCCTTCCCATCCTGATCCCTTCTCATCAAATGTCACTGATACCTCTGAGGTCTATGTATTCTCCTGGTGGCGTTCTCCTTTACTTATAATTCCCTAGGGGCATCCCATCTCTAGTCATTGTTCAGATTTCCTTGATTATCTCATAGAAGTTGGCTTGTTTGACTGCTGGGCACAATGGCTCACACCTTTAATCCCAGCACTTTGGGAGGCAGAAGTGAGAGAATTGCCTGAGTCCTGGGCTTTGAGATCAGCCTGGGCAACTTGGTGAGACCTCGTCTCTACAATACATTTTAAAAATTGACCAGGTGTGGTGGAAGGATCACCTGAGCCCAGCAGGTCAAGGCTGTAGTGGCTATAATCGTGCCACTGCACTCCAGCCTAGGCGAGAGTGAGACTCCAACTCAAACAAAAAAAAAGAAGTTGACTTGTTTGAATCAGGAGCCACATACTGCCCTCACTTTGCATTTATTGATTGATCTCTTGGGTTTTTTAGTCTATAGGATTCCCCTTCTTTTGTTTCCTTTCAGTTTGGTGGTGGTGGTGGTGGTGAAGAATTCAGCCATTTTAAAATTATACATATGAGTGAATGTTTTGTAACACATTGATCTTGATTATGTTTTATTGCACCAATACAAAATCGTTTCCATTCCTTTTATTTATTTATTTATTTTTTGAGTTGGAGTCTCACTCTGTCACCCAGGCTAAAGTGCAGTGGCATACTCACAGCCACCCAGCATCAATCTGCTGGGCTCCAGTGATTCTTCCGCCTCAGCCTTCCAAGTAGTCGGACCTATAGACACACGCTACCATGCGTGGCTAATTTTTTTGACTTATTGTAGAGACAAGGTCTCGCCAAGTTGCCCGGGCTGATCTTGAACCCACAGGCTTGGGCAATCCACTTGTCTTGGCCTTCCAAAGTACTGGGATTACAGGCTGAGCCACTGAGCCCGGCCTTAATTTGTTATCCAACGGTAGGAAAAGATAGCCCCTACATATAGTGAGTGGTAAACAAAGATACGGAATCAATATTAGCCAAAGTAAATAGAGTAAGACACTGGTCCCAGTATTCTTGTCCTGATCCCTCACAGAGCTCAGGGCTCCTGTGAGTCCTCAGATTGTCTCAGCAAGCAGTGCTTGTGGTGTTATTCCATCTGAATATTTCCTGCTTGTGCTGAATTGGCTTATTTGTTTGTTTGTTTGTTTGTTTGTTTATTGAGGCAGGGCCTTGCTCTATGGCCTAGGCCGGAGTGCAGTGGCAAGATTACAGCTCACTGTAGCCTCAATCTCCTGGGCTCAAGTGATCCTTCCGCCTCAGCCTCCCAAGTAGCTGGGACTATAGGCAGGTGTCACCATATCAGACCATGGAGTTTCTTTTTATATCTTAAGTTAATGGCTACCCCCCCCCACCTTCCCTACCTCTGTAGTCCCTCTACTATGAAGGAGGTACTGACTAAAGCAAGAATGTCCCTTTAATTGGGGGGGGGTCAGCAAAGGGAGAAATGAGCAAGGGCACGCGAAAGCCGTTGGCTCTCAGAAGAAGGGGCAGCTGGGGATCAAGGTCAGAGGAGAGGGAGCTGGCTGATTGGGTAACACCCTCCCTCAGACCACAGGCAGGTGCCCACAGTCCTGCCTTAGGTGGGGTCCCTCGTGGTGATCTGGCCTGTTCTTTCTGTTCCTACTGTGTTTGGGGAGGCCCCTGTGCATTTATACAGTGACCATTTGAGGCTTGAAAGTGGTGTTAGTCTTCCCCTTGAGCTTTAGCCTGTGTTTGATGAGTATGTTACAGACCATTAAGTTCACAAGTCTTAACCCTCCACTACCTCTTTCTTTTCAGTCACTACATTATGGGAAATGTTTGCTATTCCAAAATTGCAGTGTGGCAGCTTTGGGAAAATTACTTTTATAAATGCCCTGGATTTAAGACAAAACAAACCCAACCCTAGAAACCACCCAGTCCTCTCATTTACCATCTAGAAGAGAAAAACCCATTTGGAAATAGTGACACCCAGATTAGCTCACTGGGTGGAATCAGGCCTAGAGACTCAGAAATCTGCAGAGTGAAAGTTCCTCTGATTAGCATAGACTCAGTAGCTGCCTGTGCTTGGATTCACACTCAAGGAAGAAGAGCAAAGTGGGAAGGGCTGGGCAGCCGTGGTGGGCATGTGCCTGCTGGTAGTGTTCACCTGATGTGTGGGCACGGAAATTGGCCGGGGAAGCTCCTAGACAGGGCTGGTAGTGTTGTCTCCTCCTTTCACACGGGCAGGCGTCAGAACTTGGGCTCTGCCAAACGAGTAGTATCACCTTCCTGGTGCCTTCGCTGGAATGTCAGAGAGTGACCCTTATGGCAGGCAGGTCTAGCACATGCCAACCACCATTAGCCTTATAGGCAGAGACTCTCCCAGACAAACCTTGCCAGCCATGCCTAGTAGGGGTCAGTGGCCCCTCTACTTCCCCCTTTGATTTCCTCCTTTGGTTTCCCTTATGTGCTTCTGTCATTAAGCCAGAAAACTTGCCTGTAGGAAGCCGAATACAGCAAGTATTGAAATGATAATTGAAGCAGACTGTGGTACTGGCAGATTCTGGCAGGCTCTGTGACTAAGAGAAGGCCAATGTGCTGGAAGAAGATGTCAGAAGTGCCACCAACAAAACCTCTGGCCCTAGAGAGGGTCCTTGCCAGGGTCCCCTTCAACAGAGCACTGTCATAGTTTCTCCATAGTTTTCTCCGCAGATGTTTGACAATTGCACTTCAGAGCCTCTGTTCCAAAGTGGGGGCCACCACCGCCAGAGAGCCAGTGCTTTCCACTCCAGTGGCTAGAGCCTCCTCCCGGCTGCCCACCCGCACCCGCATGCCCCAGCCCCGCTCACTCACTATGGTTCTTCCAGGGCCCAGGAAACCTTCATGCAGTGGGATCAGTGCCGGCGATTCTACAACTTCCTCATGGCTGACAACATGAAGAAGATCATCCTCTCACACAGGTACATCATCTTCCATTCTCCCTCAGGAGACAGACAGCTCCTTCCTGAGCTCATTTAGGAGTCACTAGAAGCCAGACCCTGCTTCTCAAAATGAGTGAATGAATGTCTATATGCATAAATAAGACAGGGTTGGTGTAGTTACTCTGCTTGCCTTCATTTATGACTTGGTTACAAACAAACTTGTCCCAAGCGACCAAATTTGCCAAATCATTTTCTGCCTTCCTAATTCCCTTTAACTCCAAGACATGGAACCACTTCTGCCCCATTCTCTCCCAAATGAGAGCAATCCTTAGGTGGTTTGTCATTGTTGAGGGGACCTTCCTCCTTAGGATGCTTCTGTGCTTGGGGATCAGGACTCGTTCTCAGCTAAGCCTTTGGGGTTCTGATGTGAAGCAAGAATCAGAATGTAGCATCAGCACCTCCCTGCTTGGGGTTTGAGCCTCTGCATGCACACCATGCTCATCATGCCTCTCCTCCTCAGAGCCTTCTAGGGGGTTGACCCATCAAATGCTTAGAGCAGTGCCTGGAGTGCAGCTGCACTTGATATGTGCTCATGATGATTTTTCCACTATGACTAGTTATCACTGACATCTCTGCCTCCTTCCCTACTCCTCCCTTCCCTCCAGCTGGACTGAGCCACTTAGAGACTACACGCCCTCCTGGGGTTCCCTACACCACGTACTGCCCTTGCTGAGAATGTCTTCCCATCATCTCTGCTGTGGGAACCCAGCCCATCCATTAAGGTCCATGTCAGCTCTCCTGCCTCTGTGGAGCCAGCTCATCCACCCCCAAGTTACTTTTCTGTTGCTTCCCCTCTGGGAATCCTGTGTCTTGAACTAAGCTGGAAAGCACAGGAGGGCTTGGGCATGTTTTGATTGTTCCCAGAGCCTAGCACGTATGAGCACTCAAAAAATAAAATTTGGAGCCGGGCTCGGTGGCTCAGCCTGTAATCCCACACCTTGGGAGGCTGAGGTGAGTGGATTGCCTGAACCCGCGGGTTTGAGACCCGCCTGAGCAACTTGGCGAGACCTCATCTCTACAATTAAAAAAAAAAAAAATTAGCCAGTGTGGTAGCACACGTCTGTAGTTCCAGCTACTTGGAAGGCTGAGGCGGAAGGATCGCCGGAGCCCAGTAGGTCCAGGCTGCGGTGGCCGGGAGCGGCCACTGCACTCCAGTCTGGGCAACAGAGTGAGACTCCAACTCAAAATAAATAAATTAATTAATTAAATAAAATAAAATTTGGGGGGATTTTTGGCACTACCCTAGGAAAGGCATTCTGACTAAATGATCAGTTTCTTGTTCTCTTTTTTTTAATGGTTAAAAGAAAATTTGGTACTGCCTATCTAGGCCACACACTCCAGATTGGGCTTCCTGTGGGTGGGGGTTCACAAGGCACCTGAGCAAGTCTGGACTCACAAGCCCCTCAGGCTGCCACACTGCCAGACATGTCCTCAGGTCCTCGTGTCGAGTGGGTGGAGAACAGAGGGAGACTTCTGTCCCCTGTGTCGGCTGGTAAACCAGCTATTTCTGCTCGACTCGTGTTGTTTGAGCATCAGCCATGTGCTGGACACTGAGATGGGTATGGCTCAGCTAAGGTTCAGATGTGTCTGGGGATTTGCCGAGGTTATGTGGGCCAAGGGGTGAAGCCAGGCCTCTGATACCAAGCCCCAATCCTCTGTTTGCCTTTCTGCTCCTCTGAGGTTAAAAGTGACTCCTCCCAGGGAACATTTGTTTTGTTAAAGGGCCCTCTCTTACTACTAATTAGTCTAGAAGGTTCAAATAGGGAGTCTTTTGAATGTGCTCTAAGTGTATTTACATTTTTGAAATTTGCTACAGAAAGGCAAAAAATATTTAGACATTTTAGGGAAACTTTAAATTTCTGAATTCTGTATAGTAAGTATATAATCTTCCTAATATTCTTTATAATGCTAGAGAAATGTGTGGAGAGGTTGGAAATGGATAGCAGAATACTGGGTTTCCATCATGAATCTTCTCACTGAAGCCAAACCTCAGAGCAAACTCAGTTCTCCCTCAGTGGTGTGACTGGAAGCCCCTGCCAGAAAGGAAAGTCTAAGGTCACATTTTGCAGCCTGGGAAATATAGTGAGACCTCATCTCTACAAAACATACAAAAATTAGCTGGGTGTGGTGGTACATGCCTGTAGTCCCAGCTACTCAGAGGCTGGGGCAGCAGGATTACTTAAGCCCAGAGGTTGAGGCTGCATTGAGCTGCGGTCATGCTACTGCATTCCAGTCTGGGCAACAGAAGGAGACCCTGACTTAAAAATAAGTAAATAAGCCGGGCTCGGTGGCTCAGCCTGTAATCCCGCGCCTTGGGAGGCTGAGGTGAGTGGATTGCCTGAGCCCGCGGGTTCGAGACCCGCCTGGGCAACTTGGCGAGACCTCATCTCTACAATAAATCAAAAATTAGCC
>CAUYQG010148124.1:0-10101 GCA_963574415.1 Tarsius wallacei
TTATTTCCTTCTTTCTTTCTTTTTTTGGAAAGAACATGGCTGTAGATTTTATTTTTTATGGATTGAGGGAACCAAGTGCAGTTGTGTTACATGGATCTATTGCTGGGGGAGGGGGGTGAAGCCTGGGCTTTCAGGATACCCATCCCCGGACTAGTGGGCATTGTACCCAGTAGGTAGTAGCTCACCCCTCACCCCCTCCCTCTCCTACCTTCTGTAATCTCGTGTCTATCATTCCACCCTCTGTATCCACGTGTAAATGCTGTTCAGCTCTCACTTATAAGGGAAAGCATGCCAGTTTCAACTTTCTGTTTCTGAGCCATTTCACCAAGGATAATGGCTTCCAGTTCCATCCATCTTCCTGCAAAGACAGGATTTCATTCTTTTTTATGGCTGAGTAGTGTTCCATGGAATACACACACACACACACACACACACACATACCACACACATCACATTTTCTACCCAATCATCCGTTGATGGAAACTCAGGTTGATTTCATGATTCTGTAACTGTGAAATGTGCGTGATAAACATCTGAGTGCAGGTGTCTTTTTGATAAAAATGATTTCTTTTCCTCTGAGTTGACACCAGTAGCAGGATTGCTGGAAGGACGGGTAGTTCTAGTTCTTTGAGAACTCCCCACGCTGTTTTCTATAGAAGTCGTGCTAATTTACATTCCTACCAACAGTGTGAAGGATGCTTTTTTTTCTCTGCATCCTCCCCAACATCTAGTTTTTTTGACTTACTGTAGTCCTTCTGACTGGGGTAAGAAGGAGCTTCATTGTGGTTTAATTTGCATGTATCTGCAGAGCATCCCTGTGTACTCCTTACAGTGAAGCATCAATACATGAATTTACAGCCACCAAACATGGGACCTTGGGCCAGTCGTTTTTTTCTCTCTTTTTTCATCTGTGAACTGAGGCAAATGGACTAGATAATTTCTGTCTTATTATTAGTTTTTAAGTTTCTGTTTTCTTGCTTAAGAAGGAAGTTTCAGCAAAGAAGAAAGACCAAGGGGCTGTGAAGTCAACGGGATATGGTTAGTTCTGTGATCTGGGGCAAGTTACCCAATCTTTCTGGACCACAGATTGTGCAGAGTGGAGACATTTACAACTGCCTTCGAGGATGGTGTTCAGGATTAAATGAACTAATACATATTGAGTACCAAGCAGAATGTACTACCAGAATGTATGCTACATAAAGCGAAATACACACCTGGAAGCCAAAGCAAGAAGAAATGTGTTTGTGTGTGTGCGCATGGTATGTGTGTGCCTGCACATGCAGATTTATTGCAGAAATGTAGGTTGTATTACTTGGGGTCTGGGGTGGGAGTAATGGGGAGTGGGTTGGAGCCCATAAAGCCAAATAATAAATTACTAAGTCAGACTCACACTTGTGATCCCAGCACTTGGGGAGGCTGAGACGAGAAGATTACTTGAGGCCAGGAGTTTGAGACCAGCCTAGGCAATAAAAAAGAGACTCTGTCCCTACAAAAAAATTTAAAAATAAAAAAATTAGCCAGGCATAGTGGTGCAAGACGATGGTCCCAGCTATTCAGGAAACTGAGGGAGGAGGACCACCTGAGTCCAGGAGGTCAAGGCCACAGTGAGTCATGATTGTGCCACTGCACTGCAGCTTGGGTAACACAGTGAGACACTGTCTAAATGAACATAAAACAAAACTAAATAAATATAAGGAATTGCTGATCCTGGAATTTCATTTTATATTTGGAGAAAATTAATTTCTCTAGAAATTATCAGGGGAGCATGTAGGTTTCAGAGTCGACTTTCATTGAATATAACTTGCTGTTCAACAAGGAGTTAACAATTCAGAGGTGTCCAATTCAAAAAGTGTTCAGAGTGTGCCCACCTGTCTCAGTGTGGTTCATGCTGCTTGAACAGAACACCATGGACTGGATCATTCATCATGAATAGAAGCACATTGGCTTGTGGCTCTGAAGGCTGGAAATTCGAAAATGGAGGGTGTGCATCTGGTGAGGACCTTCATGCTACATCCTCTCATAGTGGGAGGGCAGAAGGAAGGAGAGAGAGAGGCAGAAGGAGACAGGGACTGAATCTCTTTTTGATAACAAACCCCTCTCTCAATAACCGTGTTAATCTATTCATGAAGGTGGAGTCCTCATGGCCCAATCACCTGTCACTAGGCCCCCTAGATTGAGTTTCCAGTCTATGCTTCCTGGGGGACATATTCTACCCACAGCAACTCCCATGCAACCAGCATCTAATCAAGAAATGGAATGTCATATTACTATTAGAAAGGGATTGGCATAGTGGGAAACTGTCCCGGGGGGTGGGGGTGACAAGAAATGATACCTCATCAGCAAGAGTACCTGCATAATGAATATTTGTATACCTAACCCTGAATTATACCCCACATCTTTAAAATAAAATAAATAAATAAATATAAATAAATAAAAAATAAAATCTACAGCCATGTTCTTTCCAAAAAAAGAAAGAAAGAAGGAAATAAATGGAACGTGGCAGGTGCAGTGGCTCAAGCCTGTCATCCCAGCACTTTGGGAGGTGAGGTGAGGGGACTGCCTGAGCCTATGGTTTCTAAAACAGCCTGGGCAACTTGGCAAGACCTCATCTCTACAATAAATCAAAAAATTAGGCAGGTGTAGCAGCACATGCCTATAGTTCCGGCTACTTGGAAGGCTGAGGCAGAAGAATTCCCTGAGTCCAGCGGGTCGAAGCCAGGGTGGCCGTGAGAGTGCCACTACACTCCAGCGTGGGCGACAGAGTGAGCCTCCGACCCCGCTCCCAAAAAGACATGGAACGTTACCAGCATCCATACAATCTCCCCTCCTGAGCCCTCCCACCTAGTCACTAAACATTGCCACGCCCCACGTCAAAGGTCACCTCTTGTCTGATTTCTGCCTCAAAGATTACTTGACCTATTTTTGAACTTCATACACATGGGATTGTGTAGTGTGTGCTCTCTTGTGTCTAGCTTCCTTCTCCAAATTGTACATGTGTGAGGCTTATCCATGTGGTTGTGTGCAATTGTAGTTTTTTCATCCTCAATGCTGTACAGTATTTCAGCATGTGACTATGTCTCTCTCTTTCTTGTCTCGCTGCTAGCGACATCGTAGGATATATCTTTCGGTGAACGTGTCTGCATGGCGTGCACCTACCAGCGCGCCAGCTTTGTCATGGGGCGTGTGTGTGTTCCACTATTGTAGACGCTGCTGAGCAGGTTTCCAAAGTGGTTCCCCATTCACACACCCACCGCCAGCGTAGGAAAGTTCCAGAATCTAATTGTAAGATTCTGACTTTCAAGGACCCTCCATCTCAACTTCGTGTGGCGCTGGTGTTGGTGGAAAATTATGAATGACTTCAATTCTCCGCTTTAACACTCTCTGCCCTGTGATAACATGCAAAGTCCTTCCTACCAGCCTTGCCACATGCTCATGCGCACGGGCCGCCATTGGGTGCGTTGGCTGGACTCTGCCCCACTCTTCTCAAACTAGAGGCCTCCCCTTGGCGACTGGTGCAGCCTGGTGGTCCAGACTGACAATTACAACAAAAACACTCTACGTACACAGAGTGGAAAGGACTTTGTACAGCATTTAAGAAAGACTCGCTGAACAAATGGAGGCATGCAAATGACAATTTCACACCAAGTACAACTCGCCTCATTGGTGGAGGAAGCACTTTTGGTCCTAGGTCTCCCCCTCCCCGGACTCAACGTCTCTGTCCATGTGCAGTGTCATGGGCCTTGTGGTTGCTTTAGCTCCCTTGGGTTCAGGCACCCTCTTCAGATTGTCTCCTTGTTGCTGAATGGGAAACGCTGGGACAGGCTCGCCGTGCCCTTCCCCCACCAGATTCCAGCCCCTGGGGGCCCATGACGCCAGAGCTAGAGGCTGACACTTGTCAAATTTTCTCTGGGCAGAAAGCTCTGAATGGCCCCATTGGACTCTGGCTTTCATGTGGCCATGGGGATGCCAGGCCATTTGCACACGACTGACATTTACAGACTGGCTGTAAATGTTGTTTATGTAGCCGGGACAGATCAGACGACTTGAAGGATTAACAGATCAGAAGAAAAAGACTCTAGCTTGAGGAAAAGCCAGAAAAAAAACCCACTCTTCTCAATACTGTGTCATTTGTCAATGTGTGCAGCTTGGCAGAGAAGTTACTTTGGGTCATAGTACCAGCTCTGGCACAGGAGACTTTGGAGGCAAGATGTCAAAAGCCAACTCCTGCATGAAACCAGGAGCCCTGATCCGATTCCCTCCCTCTGTCCACTACCTGGGGGATCTCCAGGCCAGAGAGACTTTGCACACAGAGCCTGCACCCACGGGTCTGACCTTCTCCCAGCTCCTTTCTTCTCCCACTCCACAGAGAGGGACGCCCAGAGCTGGCCTTACATGGTGCTGATCAATGCACCGAGGAGGGCGGTGCTGGGCCACTTCTTACTCCTGGCCGTTTCCACACCTACCCATGACTGCCGAGAGCGTGTGTGTCGCCTGAGTGGCTCCATTCCAGCGTGGTGTCTGCCCCTCCATGCCACGCTTGTCTGCCATAACCCCAGAGTCAGTCTCAGGACCAGGATTTATGTTCACTTCCAAAACCCTGTGTCAGATTACAAGTAGCACTGAATTCCTACTGCTGCCTGTTGGGGTAGGGGCAATAGTATTTTCCCAGCACTGTTTATTTTAAATTTCAAGTTATTATTGTGATTTCTTGTTGGTAGTTAAAAGTCCGGTTGGAGGGGTTTTCCACAAGGCTGAGAATTCCTGAGAAACCTTGACAATATTCAGCATTCGTGATCCTCGATGGACATATTTTAGGAAAATTGCATGGCCTTTGAAGGCCTTCCTGTGAATGAGCTCGAATGTGGAGATTCCGTTAGCTTGGATTTCAGGACATATTTAACATATTTCCATCAGCAACCTTGGGACGACTCCTCCATGGCGGAGATCAGGAAAGGATTGTTATTTGGTATGAAAACATTTGTTCAGGATAGACAGGTTTCCTGAAAAATGTTGTACATCTTTATGGATGACATTTTTGTTGCTTTGAGTTAGGTGGGGGCTTTTTCAACACCAGTTTGAACTATTTCCTTATAAAACTCTTCCTATCCTACCTCCAACTGGCGATCTTCCCTCAGAAACTTAAGAAATTGAATAAAGTCACATCCATGAAAATACTTTCATTAGTGGGAAAACCCAAGTTTCCCACACTTGTGTAAATATCAGACAATCCTTGTTATTTCTCCTTTCTTAGGTTGGTACGCTTTTAAAATTTATCATTTTTTAATCTGAAGGGCAATCGATAATTTTTTAAGGGTGGATTTAATGCTTAAATAAAATTAGAATTTGTTTTCTCTTAAGTCCCCAAAAGACTGCTTAAATGATTCATGAGAGATATTATACCTAGGGCTAGCCAAATTAAAAAAGAAAACACCAAGGAGCCAATCTTTTGCACACAGGGGAGAACTGACATGAGGAGGCACAGCCAAGTTCAGAGATGAGATAAGAGTCAAATGACATGAAATCCTGGAGGGAGAGACAGGAACTTACAGAAGGCATCACGATCCATTCAAGGTGAAAATGTGAAAGTCTTTTCTCACTGTTCTCTTTAGGAATAAGAACACCAACAGAAGAAAAGGTCAAGAAGACAGTAATTCTAGCATAATTTCCATGAAAGACAGATGTTTGTTCTGGCTTCCTTTCTAAAAGCTCTGCCTCTGTGGGCCAGTTAAAGGTGTCCAGTGCTGGTTGCCAGTCCAAACGTTTACAATCTCCTGTAACTGGCAGACAGCGGGCACTCTCCCTGCTGGCTTGCCTGTTGTGCCCTTCCCAACTTATCTCATCTTTAATAAATCTGTATTTCTTAGTTCAATAATAATAATAACAATGAAATCTCATGTAACCCAAGCATCTCGTCTTATCTGAACCACAGTCCACCTTTCCCTGGAAATGACCCCACATTGAAGAGCTCTACTGCAGATTTGAACTACTTGGTGGTTACGACAATTCTCTCAAGCTATGTGAGCAATCAGTTTTGCGGAGCCTTTAAGTTAAGGCACGCTTTTGAAGATGGCAGTGAAATAGCTGTTAGTAACCCAATCAAGGTAACTACACTTTGTAGTAGTTCTTCCATTTTGTCCCTCAGTTCTCCCCTCACCCCTCCTCCATGTGACTGCCCCAACCTCCCAGTAAAGCAGTAAACCGTGTCCTGCCTGACGGGGAACTCAAGACAAACTGCTGTTCTATCATTGCTCAAGATAAACTGTTCAGTTCTAATCTGTAACCAAATTCCTGTTGCCTCCCCACCCAAATTGTGACTTTTGGCTTTATAAACCTCTTGGCCTGCTTCATTCGGGGTCGGGAGTTCTTTAAGGCACTAGCCTACTCTCGACCGCCAGCTAATAAAGGACTCATAATTCGATCCTCAGTGTACTGGTAACTCTTTTCTCGCGACTCGGCTACAACAGTAGTAATGCACTTTCCACCACCTTCTCCTCTCAAAAATTACCCTAAAGCAAAAGGAGAAGAAACAGAAAAGCACAGATTCCCTCCTTGATAAAACCAGAAGTCATTCGCAACTGTAAACCACAGGAGGAAAGTAGGTAGGTAGAGAAAGGCTCGATGACCTAGCAGAGGGGAAGAAGCATCTGCAGGAGGAGATATTGATAAGAGCTGGCCAGAAAGAAAAGACATGGAGATTGGAATCTCCAGGTATGTCCAGTGGGATTTTTCTTACCGGGGGAGGAAGAGACAAGTGAGAGATTGGTTGAAAGTCTCAAGAGGAGGAGATTTCTGTTTCACTGAGGAGGCTGAGGCAGAAGGATTACCTGAGCCCAACAGGTTGAGGCTGTGATGGCCATGAGCATGCCACTGCACTCCAACCTGGGTGACAGAGTAACACTCCAACTCAAAAAAAAAAGTGAATGGTGTTATAACCACTGAAGAAATAAAATCAGTAATTAAAAGTCTGAATAGTGTTGTAACTACTGATGGAAGAAAATCAGTGTTTAAAAATAATACCCCCCAAAAGAAAACCCATTAAGCTAATGTTATTACAGGTGAGATCCACCAAAGTATCAAAGAGAAAATTATTCTGATCTAATACAAACTCTTCTAGAGAACTTAAATAAGGGAAAATTACCTAACTAAGAGTAGGAGACCATATATCGTAATGCCCAAGCCAGCTAAGGACCGACTGAAAAGGAAAAATGACATCGTAATCCCACTCACAAGCCCAGGTGCCAAAATTCCAGCCAAATACTGGGGAACCATTTTTACTACGTTGAATTTATCTTAGAAATAAATGAATGGTTTTATACTAGAAAACCTATAAATGTATATGATAAAAATAACATTAAAAACTAGAAAAGATAGCAGAATTTTAATCAGTGCAGAAAAAGCATCGAAGAAATTCAACACTAATTTATGATTTAAAAAGTGTTACCAAATGAAGAATAAAAGAAAATACCCTTAACTTGCCAATTACAATCTGTCTAAAACCTACAACAATAACATTCTTAGTGCTAAAGAATAGAATCATTTTCCTTTAAATCAGGACCAAGACAAAGATTTCTGCTAAAAGTATGATGCTCGACTATATACTGGGCATCCTTGCAAGTGCAATAAATGAGGGGGGGAAGATAACTGTAGAAGAAACGATTGATACATTTGACCCCAATAAAATTAAGAATTACTGCTCACTAGATATAAACTCTAAAAGTCATCATACAGACGAGCAACACACTGGGAGAAACCGTGTGTTATTACACATATAAGAGAAAGATCACTATCTAAAATGCATAACAAATGTCTACAAATAAGGCTTTCAAAAGGACAGCCAATACAAAAATGGCCAAACAACACAGATACACATTTTTCACAGCACAGGAAGCACACATGACCAATTACATTCTGGGGAAGGATATTCTGTGTTATTAGTAATGAGAGAACTTCAAATGAAACCCATGGCAATTTGCACCTACTCGATTGGCAAAAAGTAAGAAATCCAATCCTATAAAGCATTATCAAGGATACAGGAATTCCTACATATTGCTGGTGGTAGTATAAATTGGTACAACCACTTTGAAAAACCACTTGGTACTTTCTTGTAAAACTGAAAACAAGCATACTCTATGACCCAGCTATTCCATTCCCAGGGTTATATTCTAGAGAAACTCTTACATATTGTGCCATTCAAAACAGTGGCCTCTCCTTAAGGACTTCCACGTCCTAGCTCCCAGGACCTGTGAACACGCTACCTTGCCTGGCAAGATGGACTTTGCAGATGTGTTGGAGGTAAGGACCTTGAGATGCAGAGGTGATCCTGGATTTTCTGGACAAGGCAGAACAGCATGGATGTGATCCCAGAAGCTGAGAACCTTTCCCAGGAGCTGTGGTCAGAAAGATGGCGGCATGAGGAGGGTTTGCTATGGGGTTGTTGGTTCTAAAGTGAAGGACTGTATGCAGAGACTGAAGGAGGCCTTGAAGGTTGAAAGGGCAGAAAGATGGACTCTTCCTCGGAGTCTCCAGGGAGGAATGTGGCCCTGCCAGCATCTTAATTTTAGACCCGCGAACCCCAGGCTGGGATTCCGGCCTGCAGAACTGTACGATAATACATTTCTGTAGTGTTAAACCCCTCAATCTGTGGTAATAGAAAATCAATAACCACATGTATACCAGGAGACGTGCAAAAGAAAATAACATTTTATTATACGGCATTGTGTGTCACCACAGAACACTGGAAGCAGTCCAACTCTCTGTTGACAGAAAAGTCAACCTTAAAATTGTGGGATGCCACCCACAGGAAGAGTACATGGCTGTGAAATGAAGAAATATGGGTGTGAATTAGAGAATAAATGAAACAGAAAAATGACAAGTCACAGACAACACACAGCATGATGCCATTTCTATGAAGCAGAGCATTAAGCAAAGCTACACAATATGCTGTTTATGGTTACTTGCATATGTGATACAACTATTTGCTGTTTTTTAAAAACAAAATAAGATGGCCACAAACAAAATTCAGATGTGGAGTGCAGGAAAAGGGGCAAGGCATAGGGAGGAAGTACACAGATGAAACTCAAGGGAATTAATGCCAGCCTAGTTTTTAGGTTGTTTGTCTTCACATCACTCTCCAAAACTTACATAGTGTTACATTATTTGTATTAAATATTCCCTTACAAATGATAATATACAGATTCTGTCCAGGGAAAAGTTAGACTACCAGATCTTCTTCCAGGCCTGCGGTAGTCAGGGGACTTTCCCCACCCACAGCTCCTCCAATATAGGTGAGAGGATGAAGGTTCTAGAGCAATTGCACCAGACAGACTCTAGATTCAGAGACAGTGAGGGACTGGAGAAAAACTGCATTTCCGCAGAGACAGAGAGAAAGGGAACAGACACAACCCATTTTCCAAAACAACTGTATCAATGTATACTTCTGACAAAGTAAAACAGTCAAACATGTGGGCTCTCATAAAAGAGAAGGAGGAGGAGGAAGAGGAGAAGAGGGAAGGGGAAAAGTTGGAGGAGGAGGAAGGAACAAGGATGAAGGGAAGGAGGGGGAGGAGAGGGAGAGAAGAGGAGAGGATGGAGTGAGCAAGGAGAGGAGGGATCAGAGAGGAAGGGGGGAGGAGGGGGAGGACCCTCTGGGCCTTCTCCCACCAGGCAGCACACATCCCTCAGAGACAACAGGCATGTTTCACTCTTAAAGGACCTGGACAGTCAAGGACCAGCAGAATCTTGAGGAAAACCTTCTCCTAGAAGACAGGGCCTATACAGACAGAAAAGAAACTCAGAGAGTTGCAATGCAGCATGTAGAAATAAAACACTCTTAAGTTATCATCAATTTTCTTAGAGAAATGAGAAAACACTGCTTTCCTAATAAGAAAAGAGTGCTGTAAAAATGGAGCAACCAGAGAACAAGAGTTCTGGGAAATGAGAGAGAAACATACATACACACATACACACACACACACACACACACACACACACACACACACAAAATAGGTGTTAAAGATCAGTAGAATGGTTGTAAAGTAATGTGAAAAAATATTCTAAAAAGGAGAACCAAAGGATGAAATGATAGAGGTAGGAGAAAAATAA
>CAUYQG010148127.1:0-50685 GCA_963574415.1 Tarsius wallacei
AGGGGAAGGGATTAATGGTAGTAAATACCTGTCTGGGGATGGGGGGACACTTCTTATCAACAAGGGTGCCTGAACGAGACATATTTGTGTACCTAACCCTTAACTGTACTCCACAATATCACAATAAAAAATATTGAATAATAAAAAAAAAGAAACCAAAATTTTATTTCCTTTTTCTTTCACTCTCAGGTGACATGGCTGATGGCTCTGGAATTCATTTCCTAAACATTTGAGTAGTAACTTGAAGTGTTAGTTTTTTATTTTGGGAACAATAAAATGGTATTTAAAAAAAAATGTATTTACCTTGTAGCCTAGCACTCACTACATGTCTGGTCATCTATCCTACACAAATAAGAGCATGAACATGGAAAAATCCTTAAGGATTATAAAAAAGTATTATTCAAATAGTAAACATTTAGAAACAAAAACTATCCAGTTGAAGGGTGTCTAAGTCAATAGTAAATATATGTAGTAATCATGATAAAATATTATTTTGAGGGGGGATAATAAACATACACAATTGCTTTTGAGAAAAAAGTCTAGAATATAGCATCAGTTTGAAAGTTTCTGATTTGAAGTATAATTTCTTTTCTGGTTCCTTTCTTGAATGTTAGAGATCACATGAAAAGCCACCCAGAAATCTGATAAAGGATTTATGTCTTTGAAGCAATACAAACTTATGACCCAATGGAGGGGCCATGAAAGGTTGTTTTCTAGAAAATAATTTCCTGCCTACAGTTATAATAGAAAGTTCTTAGGAAAAGGAGTCCCTTCTAGAAACATCTTTTTAATGTTGAAATAATTTTAGATTATTTGAAATAATATTTCTTCTTAAGAGCTACTCTTCAGGAATGCTTCTATATTGTTGGTAGGAATGTAAGCTAAGTCCATCCTTTGTGAAAAGCAGTGTGGTTTTTTTCAAAGAACTAAAAATTGAGCTTCCATATGATTCAACAATCCCAATTCTGGGAATATACCCAGAGGAACATAAATTGTTCTACTAAAAAGACACCTGCATACATATGTTTATTACAGTACTATTCACAATAGCCAAACTGTGGAACCAACCCAGACACCTGTCAAAAGTGAACTGGATAAAGAAAATGTGGTACATATACATGATGGATTATTACACAGTCATATAAAAAAGAACAAAATAATGTACTTTGCAGCAACATGGATGCAGCTGGAGACCATGATACTAAGTGAACTATCACAGAAACAAAAAACTGAAGACATGCATGTTCTCTCTTTCTCTCTCATAAGCGGGCCCTTAACACTTGTCACATGAGCACAAAGGTAGGACCAAAAGATGCTAGACACTGTTAGGGGAGGAGGTTGGGGAAGAAAAGGTGCACACACCAACAGACTGGGTACCAGGTCACTATCGGGGGAGAAAGGGCTCACTTCTTTCCAAACCTTACCTGCGCACAATTTACTTATGTAGTAAATCCTCTCATGTACCCCACAACCCAAAACAAATTCTTTCTAAAGTGGCTCTTTAGGATCACTTTTTAAATCTGTCTTTGATGATGATTAATTTACTCTCTTTTCAGCCTTTCTTCAACGTCCTTAGACCATGATTAATTTTGGCACTGTGACAAAACATTGGCTATCCTGACCTTCACTATGCAAGGGTATAGACTGCACAGTGACAAGTGACTTCTGTATGACTTTAGTCAAATTGGAATCATTGATACATTGCTATTAACTGAATATCACATTGCTACTAAGTCATGCAAATACCAAATGGTAACCCTGTAAGACCTGCTATTACTACCATAATGAAAATATTTCTTTATCGATAGAAAAGAAAAACTATATTCAGAAAACATATTTGTTAGCATGACTAAGACTGCCCAAAGAATTCTATATGTTTATACAGGTTTACCTTTTATTAAGCTCAGTGTCTTAAGACTATGAGTAAGCACACTCTGTGTCTAAAAATTGTATTTCAAAACAAAATTCTTAATCTAGAGAGAAATCATGTTTTGAAATTGGATATTGCTTGTGGTTGTCATTTTCATGAATTCAATATTGTCCCAAGAAGTAACATGGTGTTATGTTTACTTACCTGTCCCCAAAAGAGTTAGAATAGTAAAAACAAACAAACAAACAAAACCCCCAGAAGTGTATGAAGTGACTTTCAGGTGACTAAAAGTCTCTTTCAGGAGAATGAATTAAAAACTTAATCAAGCCAACTCAATCTGCTGTCTTGCATACATTTCAACCAAGACCAGCTACATAATTTGCAGGGTCCAGTGGAAAATGAAAATGGAGGCCCCTTGTTAAAACATTATTACAAATTTCAAGATGGCAGTAGTAGAGCACAGAACCAGTTGTGGGATTCTTCTAAAGCTCAGGACCCAGTGCAGCTGTGCAGGTTCCATGCCCATGACGTTGGTCCTGGCTTTAACTGTCATACTTTTATTTGCTACCAAATTAACACTGGTGAACCTTTTAAAAGCAAACCAAACTGCAACAAAAACATTTGAAATGTGACAAATCACCTAGGAATATGTCTTTTTTGTATTTTATTCTTCAAATCTTCCTCATGTCTGACTCACCTACAGAGGTAATGTCTAGGAAGGTCATTGCTTCAAGTCACTAAACAAAAGTCTCCCTGACAATTCTCATTACTCGTAAATTTAAGCTGTCACCATCCAAGCTAGCATTGTTAATTTTTTTTTTTTTTGTCTAAGGTCACAACTCCCCAGTACTTCTCTTTTTAAATTCCATTTACTGGCCAGGCTTGGTGGCTCAGCCTGTAATCCCAGCACTTTGGGAGGCCAAGGTGGGTGGATTGCCTGAGCCCATGGGTTCGAGACCTTGTCTCTACAATAAATAAAAAATTAGCCGGGCATGGTAGTGTGGGCCTGCAGTTCCAGCTACTTGGAAGGCTGAGGTGGAAGGTTCACCTGAGCCCAGCAGGTTGACGCTGGGGTGGCTGTGAGTGTGCCACTGCACCCCAGTCTGGGTGATGGAGTGAGATTCCAACCCTCCTCCCCCCAAAAAATTCCATTTACTATATATGTAGGCAATTATTTAGAGTTTACAATCTTCTATTTTATGTAAAGATTCTGGGAAACACTCATACATAAATGTTAATTTATTACCTTCTATTGTTAATCTTTATGTGTGTATGCCCAAACAATATTTTGCTTTTATTTTTAACTTTTTATCATGAAAATTTCTAAGCATGCAAAAAAGTAGAAAATATAGCTGACATGGATACATCACTAAGCCTCAACAATCATTATTTTGCCAGTTTTGTTTTATTTATTCCCATCTATTTTCCTTGTCCCACACCCCCTTTTATTTTGGCTGAGAAACTTTCAATAAACCTTCAAATGCTAAGTCATTTACCCATAAATACTTAAGTATGATTTTTTAAAAAAATTATTCAAGACAATGCATTACTGCTTCTACCAAAGTTAGTAAGAACAATTACTTATTATTAGCTAATACCCAATCCATACTCAGATTCTTCTTCTTGTCTAAAAAAATTCTTTATAGTTTGTTTGCTGAATCAGGATAAAAAAATTTCACACATTGTATATGGTTGTTACATGTCATTTGTTTCTCCTAAGTAATAACAACACCTCACTGTTACCTTTTTAAGAAAAATTCCATTGACTAGCTAAAGAAAACTTAAAAAAAATTCTATAAAGTTTTTGATATTTTTCATTGAACTGATTGTGTACTGTGGCTTAGCTTGGTCCTCTATCCATATTTCCTGTATAAACTGGACCTTATATCTAAAGGTGTAATTGTATTTATGTTTTCGTCTAAGAACACTTTAGAAGTGGCACTATGTATATTATATCGTATAACAGCAGGAACAACATCATGGCTGAGTGATTTACTTTAATGATGCTGAGATATATCAGTCTGTCAAGTGGTTCAGCCTGATCCAACTCCACAAATTTCCCATGAAATTTTCACTAATGCTTTATCATTTGTTGATTACCTAAATCAATTATTTCGCTAGGATTTGTAAAACAATACTTTTCTATTTCTACTATTTCTTTTGTTTAGAAAATTTCACTCATATCCTAAGGTCTTTTGGTTAGTCTGCAGTACAATTTCTACCAGAAGGACAAAATACATGCTTATTCTCCCCTTCAACTATCAATTTTTTTTTTTTTTTTGAGTTGGCGTCTCACTCCGTCGCCCAGACTGGAGTGCAGTGGCCGCTCCCGGCCACCGCAGCCTCGACCTGCTGGGCTCCGGCGCCTCAGCCTTCCCAGTAGCCGGAACTACAGGCGCGTGCTACCACACCCGGCTAATTTTTTTTGATTTATTGTAGAGATGAGGTCTCGCCTGTCCAGGCGAGTCTCGAACCCGCGGGCTCAGGCAATCCACTCACCTCAGCCTCCCAAGGCGCGGGATTACAGGCTGAGCCACCGAGCCCGGCTTCAACTATCAATTTTAAGATGATGGATTGGTGTCTTAGCAACTTCCAATAGCGTCCAGTACTTTTTTTTTTTTTTTTGCTTCTCCATTTTTTTCTTTTTATTTTCTTTTAAAGTATTGTTATGGAATCTTGGAAATCTAGGAGATGTGTGTGTGTGTGTGTGTGTGTGTGTAATTTGTTTAAATTAATTGCATCCATTATTCTTTTTTTTTTTTTTTTGAGTTGGAGTCTCACTCTGTTTGCCCAGGCTGGAGTGCAGTGGCACAATCATGGCCACCACAGCCTCTACTTGCTGGGCTCAGGCGATCCTTATGCCTCAGCCTTCCAAGTAGCTGGAACTACAGGCACGCGCCACCATGCCCAATCAATTATTTGATTTATTGCAGAGACGAGGTCTTGTCAAGTTGCTCAGATTGGTCTCAAACCCCTGAGTTCGGGAAATCATCTTGCCACCACTTCCCAAAGTGCTTGGATTACAGGTGTGAGTCACTGTGCTTGGCCATTATTCCTTGTGATGTTCAATTTTTCTCTTCCTTTGTCTGCAGGAGACTCTTTAAATTGGCTTCTAGGTCCCTTTGAGGTGACATCCTTAGCCTCAGTATTGTACTTAGAGCCCAGATTGTGGGCTGCAGTGACACTCATGGCCACTGGATTGTCAAGGCTTCTAGACAATGGATGCAGATGGAAATACGTGTGCTTAAAAAGTGAGGGGGAAAAAATCTGAGTTCACACTGATGTTTTATGTCCTTTAAAAATTTTTCTAATTTAACATTTAAAAGTCTATTGTATTACTTTAGACTTTGGGTTTTCCTCGAAGACCTAATTATTGAGCAGTGAAGCCATTTCTTCTTTGACTCCTAATTCATCCCTTAGTTCAGACCAAATTTGTGCTTCTCTTTGTCACTCAACCTTCAAGTTGTCAAGTCCCTAAATTCTATGCAGAGAATTTAACAACTTTCATCTCCCTTCAAAGTCCTGAATGAATATAAAGGAGAGGCTTCTTCAACCTCCATTACTGAATTATTTCTAATGATTTTCAGTTTGTTCTCTTTAAAATAATCTAAGTTTTTTCCTTAAATTTCTTTTATTTTAGTGTCATAAGTACATAGACATGGTGATTAACTCATCAGCACTTCTAGTTCTAATTACCCTCATAGTGCATTTACATAACTTTAAAAATTGCATTTACCATAATCGAATTGTGATGATTCAGTCTGCATATAATTTTTAGTACAGGGAAATGCCTCCATAATTATTTGGGGTATTAGCAGTTGCTTCAGAATCGAGATAAACTCTAACTGTCTGGGGCCTCAGAAAGAGAGTATTTCACACAAACTAATTCAGCTGCATTGGAATTAGACACTGTTCCTAGTGACAGGTAGAGTCTCAGAATTAGTTTCAGTCTATTAGAAAAGCTACCCAAGAAAGACTCCAAGGAGCTTGCCCTTGTCTTACTTGATTATGCCAGTCTCTTTCTCTGATGGGTAATCAGCTTTTAAATTCAGTTCAAAACAGAAATAAATTAAAGACTAGGTTCAAATCACAAAAGGGTAAGATACCGCTACATATAATGGATCATGTTTCTAGCAAACAAGAGCATTCTGACCCTTCATGATTGGTATATAACAGAGTGGAAAATATGATCGCCTTTATTCAGTAAACACTGCATTTATCTTAGTAGCTAAAAAAGAAATTGGTTCTTGTGAATCAAGGCTGGACAGCAGGACACACATACAGTGAATGTTGCTTTTATAAAAACAGGAGGGAGGTTTTCCTTGATCTATTATTTCATTCCATGCCCTCTAACTGTTTTCCATGACACAAAAATACCAGTGGAGCAAAATACTATTCAAATAATGTGGTATTTAAACTCTTTAAATTAGCACGACAATTCTAGCAGATAGTTTGATCCCAGGAAATGTAACATTTATAAAGGCATGGTTCATTATGCCATGATCACATCTGGAATTGGACTGCTATGAAAACTGACCTCTGTGACCAATTTAATTACAAAGCAGGCTGCCACAACTTCAAATATCTACTTTTCAAAACCCAGATGGACATTTAGAGCCCATTTTTCTACCTCTCATTTTCTAGAGCTTCCAGATAAATATCTTGTGCAATTATCTAGGGTCCCTTCCTATACACACACAGGAGCTGACCCCATTGACCAGGCTCCCAGCTGATCGTTCCATGGTTCCATTTTCACGGAAGAAATAGGAAAGAGACCAAACACTGCCTGCCACAATTAAGCTCCATTGTCTGTCATCATAACTTCTAGTGGAACTGCTTTATCTTAGTCCTTTCAGATCCTATAATCCGCAGGGAAAAAGTGGTTCAAGAAAAATAGTTTGAAGATTACCCTTCAGAAAAAAAATGTCCCCCCAAACCGGTTTTCTTTGTACATAACAAATTACTACACATTCTGAAAATATCCCTTGTTAAGTGAGTCGATAATGAGTTACTTCCATTCTGTTAAAAAGGAAGTCAATTACATATCTGCATCAAACAAACCTATACTAAAGATCATCTTCTGGTGTTCATTAGATTCATTAAGTTAGATAAGTAACTTCATATTTTCTTACATGCTCCACAGCAGCCACTGTGACCATCATTAAATGGTGATAGCTCAATATGTCAGGAACTGGGGATGGTGTGTTGTTCATCAGAAGAACTTGTGTGTAGATACCAGTCAATTGCTTCCAATTCTGTGGACTTGTGCACACACTTAACCTCTCTGACCTTGATTTTATCTTATAAGTAAATGGGCATAACACTGTCCTAGCAGTCAAGTATAAGGATAACATGAAAAAATACAGGCAATTCCCAAACAAAGTGACTGGTGCAAAATACCTCAAGAGGAGGTATTTTTCTTAGCATTTCAGAAGTAAAATAAGAAAAGGAAAATGAATTAGAGACATATTTGAGTTTGGGACTGTGATTATCTTAGGTTATACTATCTTTCTGGACCACATACCTTGAATCATCAAGATCTCTTCAGGCAGATGAGTAGGAAATGTTTTTTCTTGCCTATTCCCTTTTTGCTTGTTTGTCCAGTACCAGAAATGGTGCTTTTGAGAATTCTCATTCTCCCTTTCCATTTAATTCTAGAGGAATTATTTCACCAGATGAGCCTGCCTGTCATGTCAGAATATCCTATCTCATGGACAGGGTGATTGGTCTAGGGTGTGGCATGTGACCAAGGTGGGCCCATGAGAGCCCTTTGGGTATAGAGAAGTTTGGGTTCATAAGCTCTGCATTGCAAGGAGGTATACCAGTAACATACTTGCACATGAATGCAGCATAAAACCAAGAAACTCATGCAGAGCTGAGATGACAGGTGAGAAATATGCTCCTGCTGGTATCTTGCTAATCCTTGGATCCACTTGTTCCTGAAACTAGTGCCAGTTCAAAGACATCTTAACTACATGTTTTAAAACAACCTCTCTCTTTCTCTTTCTCTCTTTCTTTCATTATTAGACATAGGGTCTCGCTGTTGCCCAGGCTGGAGTGCAGTGGTGTGATCACAGCTCACTACAGCTTTCAACTCCTGGGCTTAAGAACTCTGCCTCAGCCTCCCAGTAGCCTTTTTCTTTAAGAAAGTTTGGGCTGTAAAATTGTCACTAATCACCAAGAGTACTAATAAAGGGTCCCATCAGAGGGTGTTATATTAAAATTAACTTTCAGCTCTCATACACAGCACTCTTTTCATTCATCGTATCTTCATGTGCATGATCAGAAAAAGTACAATTTTAACTCATGTTCAGTAAGCTTTTCATATGGCCCATTACCTTGTAGCATCTTAGATTTTGTCTTATATAGCCTTATTTTATTTTTTAATATTTAGATTTTATTTTATTTTGGATTCAGGTTTGTTACATAGGTCTATTGCATAATGGTGGGGTTTGGTCTTCTAACGAGGTGGTGAGCATGGTTCCCCGTAGGTGGTTAGGTGGATTGTTAGCCTTTATTCGCCTTCCTCCCACCCAAATTTAGTCATCCCAGTGTCTGTTGTTTCCCATCCTTGTGTCCCCATGTGTCCAGTGTTTAGCACTCACTTATGTGTGAAAACATGCAGTATTCAGTTTTCTGTTTCTGTGATAATTCGCTTACTTAATGGCTTCCAGCTACATCCAAAGGACACGATTTTGTTCTTTTTTATGGTTGTGCAATATTCCATGCTATATATGTGCCTCATTTTCTTTATCCAGTCCAACACTGAGGAGCACTAGGATCGGTTCTCTGTTTTTGCTATTATGAATAGTGCTGCAATAAACATACGTGTACAGGTATTTTTTGGTAGAACAATTTATGCTCTTTTGTGTATAGACTATGTAGTGGGATGACTGGGTTGAATAATATATCCATTTTTAATTCTTTGAGGAATCTCCAAACAGCTTTTACCAGGGGTTTAACAAGATTACATTCCCACCAACTGTGTATGAGCATTTCATTTTCTCTGTGGCCACATCAATATCTGTCCTTTTTGACTTTTTAATAATAGCCATTCTGATTGGTGTGAAAGGGTATCTCATTGTGGTTTTGATTTGCATTTCTTTAATGATTAGTGACATTGAGCATTTTTTTTCTGTTTGTTGGCTGCTTGTATATCTTCCTTTGAGAAGTGTCTGTTCATGTGCTTTGTCCACTTTGCAACATTTTTTTTTCCTGTCAATTCTCTTGAGTTCCATAGAGATTTTGGATATTAGGCTACTGTCCAACGCATAGTTTGCAAATATTTTCTCCCATTCTATGGCTTGTCTCTTTACTCTGTTGATGGCTTCTTTTGCTGTGCAGGCGCTTTTAATTTGATAAGTTCCCACTTGTCAGTTTTAGGGTTTGCTGCCTCTGCTTTTGAGGATTTGCTAGGCTGATGTCCAGGAAAGCATTTCCTAGGTTTTCTTCTAAGATTTTTATGGTACTGTAAGATCCCAAATTATGATCTTACTTTAAAAAATTCTAATGTGCAAGTCATATCTTTATTAAACATTGAGTTCAAATTTCTAACTAGTTTTTCAAGCATGTTGACAAATTTACATTTCTATCTCCAGCCTTCCCACATACCTTGATTCAATCTGCAAATTCAATGAGAGTGTTCTTTTCTATCATGCAAATAATTAGATCTGATTATTGCTCTTGAATGGAAAAGCACTCAGCGTGGGTGCATGCTAGGTGAGTGAATGACATCTGCCTAGGCTCCACTTGGTGTTTTTTCATTCTGGGAATGCATTGGCAAGGCCAGGGTCACACAGTGTCAGATAAGCTTTATCTCAAAATGGGCAGGATGGGTCAACACAATTAATTGTTTTCAAGAAAATCTCCTTAAAGCCACTGTAGACTTTAAGTTGTCTCCAGACTGGTTAGAAAAGGGATATAACATCATAATTAAATTGTCAATTATGATGTTATTCTTATCACATAAGAAATAAATTTGTATAGAAAAAAACGCTGGTGAGGATGCAGGGAAATGGGAATGTTTATATACTGCTGCTGGGAATGTAAAGTAGTTCAGCCGTTATGGAAAAAAAGTATGAAAGTTTCTCAAGAATCTAAGAATAAAACTGCCTTATGATCCGGCAATCCCACTGCTGGTTATATATTCAAAAGAAGGGAAATCAGTATAACAAAGAGACATCTCCATAGCCATGTTTATTGAAGCATTATTCACAATAGCCAAAATATGGAATCAACCTGTGTCCAGTAATGAATGCACGAATAAGAAAAATGTATTACACATATATAATGGACTATTACTCATCCATTAAAAAAGAACAGAGATACAATTTTATAAGAATGCTTCAGAATATATATGGGGTACGACTGATAAAACTTGGAATCTTAAAAACTTTGGTAGCTTCAATACACAAAAGAAAAAGACTGCAGAGGCAACAGATGATTGAGAGTGGAAGGAAAGGACTAATTTTGTCTTCAGAAAAATCACCAAAAATGAAGACACAAGGAGGACATGCTGAGAAGCAGGATGATTGTTGATGTGCTAATCAAGAGGAAAAGAGGAAGATTTTGTATTTCTGGCACAGACAAGAGGATTGTCAGTGAATTCCTGTGGATAGAATCCACAGAATGTGATCTCACCAAGTTGGAAGTTAACAGGAAACTTACAAACAAAAGCCAAATGTGACCCTCTGCTGTGGAATATACAAGACTATTTCTCCACAGCTCTACTTGTATACCTTTATATATTCAGTTAGGACCTGAGGTTGAAACTAAGGTGAACTGACAGAGAGAGAGAGAGAGAGAGAGAGAGAGAGAGAGATCCATCCGTGACTCTAAAGCCCAAGGCATCACTAACTGGAAGGAGAATAAATTAGTGTAGGCTTGGGAAATCTTCATTTTGCATTATGGCATTATGTTATTCTTACAGGGAAGAGTAAAACTGTGCACATTTAATGTGTCTGTTCTATAAATAGTTTGTAAAACTGAGTTCATTGTTAATGAAAAGTGTTTAAGACAATAGTTAGGGTTGGGATGGCAACTGCAACTGTGATGGGGGAAAAGAATTGTTGTCATTGGTGTCAGCTGGAAACTTCTACCTATAATCTTTCCTTTGGTAACCAGGAAATCTTCTTAAGGGAAGTACTATGAGACAGCTAGAAATACCTTCTATGTGGTGAAAACAGAGGAACTGGGAATAGGTTTTTGTGTTATGAAGGGTGGTAGAAGGGAGAAAGGTGGAAGGCAGGGAAACTTTTATTTATCACATTCTATAATTATCTTGACCTTGTCCCTTGTGTGAGATCAGCTTGCCCAACTGTACTTTGCCTGTGAGATTCATTTGTTCCTTCAGGAAATATTTATTGAATGACTATGATATAAGAGGCACAAGAAATAAAAGGTTTAGTTTTGCTTCTTGATTATTCTCTATGTTCAAGTCCTGCATCAGTTTTAACTCATGGTAAATCTGGAACCTTTCATGCAGTAGAGCAAACAGATTGGGAATCAGAGAGTGCTAACAATTTCAGATTTCCTTCTGCTTTATGTGCAAGTTTTAATCCTTGTCATGATGATAAATTTGCAGGAAGTTTGTTATTTTCTCACAGAAGGAAGCACATAAAGGTAAGATATGTACCTCATCCATGCTACTTACACACATAAACTTGCACATTTGACCCTGTGTGCTTTTATTCTTTATCCCCAGAGAATGGAAGTAATGTCTTTATTATAGTTTTCTTTGTATAAAACAATTTATATAGATTATGCCCCATGGGAAAAAAAACTCCATTGAATATACTATTATTATCTACACATCTAAAGCTATAGATTTTGAAGATTCCTGCTCTTGGAAACTATAAAACAGATAACACTCAAAATGAAAAGTATTCTAATAATTTCAGTTCAGTAGAAAAGAATGTGCAGATAAAGAATCTTTGCTGCATGCCCTTGACCTCCTTTACATTAAAGATGTCCTATAACTATGCATAAGAGTTTTAATTTGGCTAGTATTAGGTTGCTAAAGGAAAATTTTTTTTTTTCCTTTTTACCAAGTAATGTTGACTTCATTAAAGTCATGCTTCTCCATTAGTTATAAAGAAATATACTCTGGCTGTTTGAAATTAAAGGCTGAATGGAAATCACTTTACAGTTTCATGTTCAAACATTTTGTAATTGGAATAAGGTAACACACCACAGAATTTCAAGAAAAGGAGAATTCACTCTTCTATTAAAGATTTTTTGACTGGGTCTTTTGATGGGTGACAGGAGCTTCTGGGCTGAAGTTTTTTTTTTTCTTTTTTAAAGTTTTTTTAAAAAAAGTTTATTATAGAAAGAAGAGAGAAAAGAAACTCTGGCATGGGGAAAAGAAACTGCTTGAAATTTTTTAACATATTCAAAATCATGTCTAATCCTAATCAATATGTTGATCATGAAGGCCACATTTTAACATCAATATTCTTTGATGTTATGCTACATACTTGAACTAGAGATGAAGATTGCCTCCCCTGAAATGGTAAAAATATATCAGGCTCAGCTTTTAGCTGGAAGCCAGTGATGAAAATGACAGTGCCTTATCCTTGTAGAGCTCTTTTATGTCTTAAAACAACTTTGTAAGCATCATTAGGCTTCATTTGATTCAGTCACAGAGGCAGAATGACTTGAGAAATTGATTTGCCTAAACTGCAATTTCACTGTATAAGGAAGATTGGAACCCAAACATCCTGATTCTCAGTCCAGGATCTTTGAGTTAGAGTATCAACATAATGTTTTTTTTCTTTCAGAAATATTTTTATGTTAATTCATATGGGAAATGATTCACCTAAAAACATGAACTTGGTGTCCCCTGGTAAAAAGTAAGTTATAATTGGTCTTTTATTTTTCTGATTCTGTGGTTAGACAGTGTTAGGCTTGTATCCTCCCAGATTAACACATTGAAGAACTAAGCCCCAATGTGACTGTATTTGGAGATGGGGCTGTTAAGGAGATAATTAAAGTTAAAGAGGGCATCAGGGCAGGATCCTGATCTGGTAGAATTGGTGTCTTTATAGGAAGAGGGAGAAACATCAATGAGCTCTCTTTCTCCAGGTGTGCACAGAAAGGCCATGTAAGGACATAGCAAGAAAGTGGCCCTCTGAAAGCCAGGAAGAGAGACTACACCAGAAACCAATCATGAGAGCACCTTGACCTTGGACTTCTAGCTTCCAGAACGGTCGAGAAGAAAAAAAAAATTTCTGTTGCTTAAGTCATCCAGTCTGTTTTTTTTTCTTGGACACTCTAGTAGACTAATATTGATAGTATGTTTTCTCATGGCAGAAATTGAATTTGTCCTCTGATATCAACAATCAATTCAGTCTAGCATCGTATTTGGGAGAGCACCAAATATTTGTTAAAGAAATAAACTGCTGGTATATAAAGTAGAATAGTGGTATTATTTCTGGAAGTTTACATTGTGTTTCTGTATCAACAAATGATTTATGATCAAATCAATGGAAAAGTTGATATATAAAAATTATATCAGAAATTCTGCTTATTGTATTATTTGAAAAAATTGTTTTTAGTAGGTAAAAAGGGAAGATGGCCAGTATTCCTTCGATTTTAGTTTATATTGTTCATCTACCTAGACATTTCCCCACCCACTGAAATTCTTGCTATATTTCCTAACCTCAGCGATATCGAACGCTAATCATTAATATTACCGCAATGGTAACTGAGACTACTTAACTCTATAATAGGCCTTAGACTAAGCTCCTTACAGATATTATCTCAGTTAATATTCACAGTCTTTTGAGTTAGGCACTATCTCTTTTTTCAAATAAGGAAAGTGAGAGTTGGAGAGGTAACATGACTCACCCAAGGTCACTAGGTAAGGCAGAGCTGGGCCTTGACACCAGATTGATCAGTCTCCATAGTCTTAACCAATACAGTGTTCAACAACATCCACCTCCATGGCAAAGACAGAAGGAGACAGTGGGGAGAAGCCATGTGGCTGGTGGAAGAAGAAAGGATGTGGATAAGCCTGAGACTGAAGAGATTACTGGAATTGGAAGAAAGATTCACATTCAAACATATGAGAGGTCAGGAAGAAGAAAATGGCATCGTACTGAATGAAAGAAAA
Source organism: Tarsius wallacei (assembly GCA_963574415.1). Classification (NCBI taxonomy): domain Eukaryota; kingdom Metazoa; phylum Chordata; class Mammalia; order Primates; family Tarsiidae; genus Tarsius; species Tarsius wallacei. The sequence continues at coordinate 13,983 of CAUYQG010148127.1, forward strand.
TGAAAGCCTGAATCAAGGCAGCAGGAATAAAGCAGAAGACTAATTACTAGAGCTTGGTGACTGTTAGGATAAGTGGGTAGGAGATTGGGCATCCAAATGACCCACAGGTTTTTAGCTTTGGTGCTTGAAGAGAACAGTGATATCATTGACTGGAAAGACAAGGAACAAATTTGCAAGGAGAAAATAAGAAAAAACGTTTGCTTCGCGACATCCGGTTTTGCAACCTCACCTAATCCCTGCCCTCCAACATCAGATATTTTTAAGTGACCCTGATCAAAGTTGAGCTCTTCTACAACTCACTTACTTCAGGATCTCAATTCTACCAATGATGGTCTAAATTCTACCAATTTATAGGAAGAGCTAATTCCTATAAATTTCCCTCTTGCAACTGACATTCACTTTTTGGGAGACTCTTCAAATCTCAAATATAGATTTTTTTCCCCAGAAAAGTAACTGTCATAGTGGAGATCTCATCAAGAGCAAGTAATGGAGGAAAGGTTAGAGGCTGTCTGGTCTTTGTGTTACTCTCAAATTACAGCAGCTGACTACACTATTGGTACTGACCTTAATGTATGTTTAAAACTATATGAGATTGTATGCTAGGTTTGCAATATTTTGTTAGTATTTTTTGATGATAAATTTTATCATAGAAACATCTGACAGCCAGCATAGACTTTTACTGTGTGGTGAAATTGAAATTCTAGTAGGAATACACACTGTCCACATTTTCTTCCCAATTTTCAGCTTCTCAAGGATTCTGACCGTATTGGGACCATATCTGGGATGATTTGCTCTGAAATAAATCCATAAAATTCTCTAGTGTATTAAAGCCTATTAAAGACCCCTCTTTTTTCCCTCTTGCACTACCTTTGAAAAAGCTGTGCATTTGTTTTTATATAAATATCCTCTATTTCTGTGAATGAGCAAAGTCATAGCCTAGACTAGTTTAAGATATATTTTCAAAGACAGCAGGAAAAGTTGCATGAAATTGTTAATTTCGCTATTCAAATTGAATGTCTAGAATCCTACTTTATTTAAGCAAAATCTTATTCAAAGCCTGATTCTTGTTTCAAAATAAGATGCCTGTTCAGGGAGTTTACAGTTACGTTAAAGAGAAGAATATTGGAGAGAAAAGGAAGGAAAGATAGGCCTCCTTTGGTACATATGCAGACAACATATGCTCTGACACTTGCCACATCCTGTTGAAACATTGTGGCAGATTCCAAATGAACAAGGGAGACAGAGTCAAGAATTAACAATTAGCTAGGAGGCTCTACAGTGAATCATTATTCAATGAGCAAATGTACTTGCCTATTAAAATGAATGATAAGATGTTTCAAAGAAGGGGACTTGTAGGCCAATTCACTGATTCAAATATTTTCAAACACCTCTTATGAGTTAGAACAGTGATAAGCGCCTTAGAAGATCTAAAGTTGAAACTTAAACTGTTTTGCCAGGAAGATAATAATAATATAACATAGGATGGGATAAGTATGGTAGAGACATTTAAACAACACACACAAAATAATGGAGAGAATACCTTAGATTAATATCACGAATTCTAATAAAATAAGGCTGTTTTAGGGGGCAGCTTTACTATTAAATATAATATTGCAGAATTATTTGAAAATATCTGCCACTTTAAAATTGATACTCCTTTAGTATTATACCATGCCTATTATTTTATTTTCTTATTATGATACACAATTTAATACAAAAACATGTATAAACCATGAGTCAAAAGTTTTGCAAAGAAAAAATTGCACATTAACTTCTGGTTCTACTCTTGCTTTAAAAATTCAACAACTTCCAAATATTCTATTTCCAAATTATGGAAAATTATTTGCTTCTTATGTCAGCATAGAAGATAACTCTCAATTTAACATTTTTTCAAGATTTTATGTAAGCAAAATGGGTCATAGATTAAACTGTGACCCAGCAACAAATTGTCTCTTGCAGGGTCTATTTTATTTGCCTTTACTTTCCAAGTGATATTGCCCCTTGTGGTCAGGCAAGTATATGGAGCCAGTGTTTAAAATGACACATAGATTCCTTATCTGGACTGAAGAGTAGCTCAAGGTCTATCTTGTCATGCATTTTTGTAGCAGACAATGCTGCAGTCAATGTTGTAATGATCCAGATCCTGTCATACCTCTTCTAAACAGTTCTGAAAAACAGATGACCATTATCTACGCTACTTTTTAGAGGGCTTCCCTTCCCTTACTGGAGCCTCCAAGAGTCAGAAGTGCCTGGGGGCTGCCATCTTCCCAGTAGGCTGGTAAGCAGTAATTGCTGTGGGTGGGAGAATGATAGCCTAACTTTCACTCTTGTGGTTGGGACAACTCACCCTCCAGAGGCACCCTGTGGGAATGACTGAAGTCAACCCACTGATCTCAAGGACTTTTGCCTGGGATCTCCCTGTTGCTCTGCTTCCATCCCTTCCCTGTCTCACTTCCCTTGTTTCTTTACCACTCTTCTCTTAATAAATCCCTTGTACACAACTCCTTATCTCTGGATCTGTTTCCAGGGAACCTTATTTAAGGCAGTACAGTTTGATTATTTAATAATATGGTTGACATTTTGCTGCTCTAAAAATAATTTGAGGGAGTCATTTGTGACGTTTTCCCTTAAATTCATACACTTGCCTACACAGTGATCTACAATTTTCTTCCTATGCGTAAAACCTACCTTGGACTGCCTGAAGCTTATCCTGATCAGTTTAGCAATGTATTTTTTCACACAGAAAACCTCAGTGAGTTCATTCTTGTGTTACCTCTTGCGGAACTCTTGTAAGTATATTTAATGAGGTCATTTCTAGCATGAAGCCTCTGTGGATCTGTGGGGCAGGTGCAGAGAATGAGCTGTGATGGGGTGAGGCATTGCTGCACAAATGTTTTCCCCAAGAGACTATTTTGACTCTTTTTGGCCCAATTCCAAAGTGACAAAATTAAGAGTCACTTTTGAGTTTGAAGTTTAATAAAAACATGCTAAAATCTAAATTTAAAAAGCTTGCTGTATACAGCCTATTCTTAAAATAATAATCTGAAAATCTGTCCATATTACCAGAATAGAATCAGAATCACTTTAACCTACAAAGAAATAACTCACATAGGAGTTAACCTAATTAATGTATTTCTGTACCCCACAGGTGGCCCGTGGGACTAATATAAACCCGAAGCTAGTCCTCTGTGGATGCCTGGAGAAAGAACACATTTCCAAAGCCCTGTCCAGCTCTGTGGAGACACCAGTCATGGCTATACAGCCACCTGGAGTTGTGGAACAGAAAAAGCATAAGAGTGTGTAAAGGATGGCCAACTTTGGGCAACATGGTAGACTGAGCCAACAGGGCCCTCTCAGCATGCCCCAAACTTTTAAAATGCTGAATTAAATATCATAACATATCCTAACTCCAACAATTAAGTCACAGACTCATCCTAGAAAAGGTGCTATATACTTCATTGCTGGACATCACTATGATCACCTTCAAAGTACTCCCCTTAGGAAGCTATGCACTGTCGCCAGTACCTAGTCCACCCATCAAGAACTTTTGGAACTTTCTCTGGAATGACCATCAGAGGAGATATCTTAATTTGTTGGGGTCTGACAATTAAATTCACCAACATACTTGCCCCTGCACACTTATGTTGGCAGCACAGTACAAATAACTCTATTGGAACACCCTTCTTACTCACCTGATCTGGCCCTCAGCAACTTTTTCTTTACCCAAAGATAAAGGAAGTATTGAAAGGAAGATATTTGATGACATTCAGGACATTAAGGCTAATATGACAACAGCTCTGATGGCCATTCCAGAAAGAGGTCCAAATTTCTTTGATGGGTGGACTAGGTGCTGGCATCAGTGCATAGCCTCCCAAGGGGAGTACTTGGAAGGATGAGTGTAGTGATTCTCGGCGATAAGGTATGCAGCACTTTTTCTAGGAGGAGTTCACGATTAATTGTCGAACCTCACATAAGATGTTGCCCAGCTGGGCATGGTAGTTCTGCCTATAATCTCATCAATTTGAGAGATGGAAGCAAGATAATTGCCTGAGCCCAAGAGTTCAAGACCAGCCCGGGCAACCTGGCAAGACGTTGTCTCTACAATAAATCAAAAAAATAACCAGGAGTGGTGGTGCACACCTGTAGTTCCAGCTCCTTGGAAGACCGAGGCAGAAGGATCACCTGAGCTCAGCAGGTTGAGGCTGTGGTAGCCATGAGCCTGCCACTGCACTCTAGCCTGGGTGACAAAGTGAGACTTCAACTCAAAAAAGCAAAAGAAAAAAGAGAGATACCTTATCCTATACCTACTTCTCTACAAGAATACTAAAAATTCCTATTTTAGTTTCATAGTTGATGGAGTCAAGAGAGGATACACAATTCCTATCAGTAGAAGTTCATTGTTTTTATTCTACATGTTAATAGCTTATGTCATATTTTTATACTTAGTCTTTAATAAAGAGAAAGTATTAGAAAACTAATACCTGAAGGGAAAGTGAGAATAAAACAGGTTGTCTTAGGGAGAAGGAAAATAGTAAGAACAACATTGAGAGTAAAAGTAAACCCACACACAACAATGATAGCAAAAACAATTAGGTTGTAAAAGTATATGGTTTTTTTTACAGTTTTTCATTTCACTATCACAATAACCCCATTAAATCAGTAGGATATAAAGTATTCTCCCATTTTACAAAAGCAAATATTCAGAGAGACAATCTGACTTGTCTAAAGAATAATAACTGCAACAGAAAGCAAGCTAGCACCTTGTCAACTATAGATATCCCTTGAAAATATTGTGGTTTGATTCCAGGCTATTAAAATTAAGATAATTATGCAATAAAATGAGTCACATGAATTTTTTGGTTTTCCAATGCATATAGAAGTTCTGTTTACACTATAGCTTAGTGTATTGTGTGCAATAATAGCATTATGTTTCAAAAATGTATATATCTTAATTTAAAAAACTTTATTGCTCAAAAAAACTAATGGTCATCTGAGCCTTCAGTAAGCTGTAATCCGTTTTGTTTTGTTTTTAGAAAGCAGGATTTATTGAGAGGACAGAAAAGCTCCCACAGTAGGAGGGGACCTGAAGGGGTTGCCCAGTAAGCTGTACTCTTTTTGCTGGTAGGAGGTCTTGCCCGGATGTTGTTGCCTGGATGTTGTTGAAAGTTGGGGTGGCTGTGGAAATTTCTTAAAATAAAACAACAATGAATTTTGCCACATTGGTGGACTCTTTCTTTCATGAAGAATTTCTCTGCAGTATGTGATGCTGTTTGCTAGCATTTTACTCACAATAGAACTTCTTTAAAAATTGGAGTAAATTCTCTCAAACCCTGTTGTGGTTTTATCAACTAAGTTTATATAATATTCTAACTTATCTGTGGTCATTTCAATAATGTTCACAGTATCTGCATCAGGAGCATATTCTATCTCTAATAACCACTCTCTTTGGTTATCCACAAGAGGTGAATTCTCCTCTGCTCAAGTTTTATCATGGGATGATGGGAATTCAGCCATATTTTCAGGTTCCACTTCTATTATCTTGCTCTTTTGACCATATCTGCAGTTTTTTTCTCCATAGAAGTCTTAAATTCCTCAAAATCGTCTATAAGGGTTGGTACAAACTTTACTAAACTCCTGTTTATGTTGACATGTTGACCTCCTCCCATGAATCACAAATGCTCTGAACGACATCTAGAATGGTGAATACTTTCCAGAAGGTTCTCAATTTACTGTGTCCAGATCCATCAGAGGAATCACCTTCTATGGCAGATATAGCCTTATGAAGTGTATTTCTTAAATAATATGACTTGAAAGTTGAAATTACTCCTTGATCCATTGACTATAGAATGGATATTGAGTTAGCAGGCAAGAAGACAACATTCATCTTCTTTTACATCTCCATTAGAGCTCTTGAGGGACTAGATACATTGTTAATGAGCAGTAATATTTTGAAATGGATCTTTTTTTTTCTCAGCAGTAGGTCTCAATAGTAGGCTTAAATACTCAGTAAACCATGCTGAAAACAGATGTGCTGCCACACAGGCCTTGTTCTATTTCTAGAGCATAGGAAGAATAGAATTAGCATAATTCTTAAGAACCCTAGGATTTTAAGAATAGTAAATGAACACGAACTTCAATTTAAAGTTTCCATCTGCATTAGTCTCTAACAAGAAAGTCAACCTGTTCTTTGAAGCTTGAAGTCAAGTATCGACTTCTCCTCTCTAGCTATGAAGGTCCTGGATGGCATCTTCTTCCAAGAGAAGGCTGTTCCATCCAGATTGAAAATCCGTTGCTTAGTGTAGTCACCTTCATCAATGATCTTTGCTAAATCTTCTAAATAACTTGCTACAGCTTCTACATAAATGCCTGATGCTTCATCGTTCACTTTTATGTTGTGAAGAAGACTTTTTTCCTAAAATCTCATGAACTGACTTTTGTTAGCTCCAATTTCTTTTCTCTGCAGTTGCCTCTCTTAGCCTTCATAGAACCTAAGAGAGGTCCTTACTCTAAAGTATGCTCTGGTTTGAGGGAACATTGTAGCCAGTTTGATCTTCTATCCAGACCACTCAAACTTTTTCCATATCAACAATAAGGTTATTTCACTTATTATTTGTTTGTTCGTTGTAATAACACTTTTCATTTCCTTTAAGAACTTTTCCTTTGCAATTACAATTTGGCTAAATGTTTGGTGTGAAAGCCTACCTTTTGGGCTATCATGGCTTTTAACAGAACTTCCTCACTCAGCTTAACCATTGCTGTCTTTTGATTTAAAGCGAGAAATGTGTGACTCTTCCTTGCATTTGAACACTTAGGCCACTGTAAGGTTATTCATTGGCCTAGTTTTAATATTATTGTGTGTCTCAGGGAATAAGGAGACAGAAGGAAGGGGAAAGAGATGGGAGAATGGCCAGTGAGTGGAGCAGTCAGAAAACACACAATGTTTATTAAATTTGTTGTTTTATGTAGGCACAGTTCATCGTGCCCCAAAATGATTAAAAGAGTAAAGTAAAAAAATTATAGCAGATCTAAGAATAACTTTAAAATGGCAATATTATGATAATTACCAAAATGTGACAGAGAGACATGAAGTGAATATATGCAGTTGGAAAAATGGTGCCAATAGAATTGGCTCAAAGAAAGATTGACAGAAACTTTTAATTTGTAAAAAAGTACAATATCTGCAAAGCACAATAAAGTGAAGTTCAATAAAATGAGGTATGTTTGTATCTGGATTTTGTCTGCCTTTCTGGATATATCATATTGCTCAAGAGCTTGGAACACTAGGGGTAGGCTCACTTCTTTAGAAATGTTTCAACTCTAATGAGAGCAACTGGAACAACCCTCCTCAAAAAACCTTCTATTTTCAGATTGAATCATGAATGTTCAGATGTGTGAATTCAGTAGCCTAAATACTAAAAGCATGTTTCTGTTTGCTAAACGAAGTCAAACTCTGTCTTCATAGTCATAGATATGAATGTCTATATTTACAATCCTTTCTGTTTTCCTCACTCACTTATTTTTTTAATTCATGGACTACTTAAATCCAGTAGAGATCACTTCAAAATGAATTGGAAGAAGCATTACATTTAAAGTGCAAAGGCAAACCCTAGTAGTCTTTTTGTCACCAATCTTTTCCTACTAAAAGCCATGCTCCATAAAGTACCAGGGTCATCTATTCAAAACATACATCAGACCCTGTCATCTTCTGCTTAAAAACACTCAGTGATTTTTTTCCTGCCCAAAGTCTTACCTGCTTCACCAAGGTCGACACACATGATTTTCTGTGATGAGTCATCTTTATTTCCCCCCAACCCCTCACATCCCAAGTTTCCACATATCATAAAGCATGTTCAAGTGATTCCAAAATTCTCTTGCCCATAGTTTTTTCCTGTTTTCAGTATCATTTCCTTTTCTGTACACTCTGATTTTTTTTTTTTTTTTTGGCCTTTAAGCAAATACCTTTTTCTTCATTCTATGTGTTATTGTAAGACTCATATCAAATGGTAGTTCCTCTGGCAAGCTTGCTTTATCCTGGTCTGCACACTTAAAGGAGCCTCTTCTTGTGCTGTCATGGTCCCTCTCCTCATATCTGACATTTGGTTCTTTACAACTATCCGTGTGTATGTGTGGAATGTGTGTGTGTGTGAGTGTGTGTGTGTGTGTGTGTGTGTGTGTGTGTGTATGTGTGGAATTTGTCTAATTAGAGTGGGAGATCTTTGACATTAGAGACTATAATGACTTATTCATCTTTGAATTTCCAGCATCTAACTGAAGACCAGATAAATAATAGGAGCCCAATAAATGTCTGGATACCTGAAGTATGATGAGGTTAAATTATAATCTTTAACACATATTTTTAAATTTTTTCTTTCATCTTTGTTTACATTAAATTTGATTTGTTCTTTTTTCTACTCTTTTCTGTTTAAACTTTTCCCTCCCATTCAATGCTTTGCCAATTTTCTAAACTCTTGGCATAAACATCAAAATAAAGTAACTGATTAGAGTAGGATCATTCATTTTTCCTTAGCTCTAGGCCCATAATATCAGTTGCGATAAAAACTAAAAGAACTCACTTTGTTTCCTGAAAAGTTCCCAGGTGAATAGACCCAATCAATTTTCTTCTCCAGAAGTCTCAATGTAATAAAACTTGCAGGAAGAAATTGACTGGGTATTGTAGCATGCATTGCCCACTGAGTTCTCCTCCTTCCTCCCCTTGCCTTATTAATCCTGCAATAAAGAAGTTGATTAGAAACATGAAGAAAACTGTATTAGCAGCCTCACATGTTTCCCAACAAAATAAACCTGCTAGGTGTTAGTTAGAGTGTCATTTTGGGGCCACTCTGAACCCCATTTTCTATTTCTGGGAAATAAGTGATTTGTGTGCCTTTGTACAGTTGTAATCAGGAAGAGAAAGTGGATTTCAGTTTCTCTTTTCACAACTTTAATAATTTAGTTAAAAAATCCTTTCTCCAAAATGATCTCTGTTACACATTTCCTTGCTAGTTCAGAGTGGTCTGTAGCTTGATGATTTTTACATTTGGCTTCACCTGAGAAACAGAACTAGAGTTATTTATTTACCATTATAATTGTCAGAAACGTAAATGCAAAAATTCAAATAACATCATTTTTTCCAAAGGATTGAAATAATTGATCACATATATACACATGTTTGTGTACACATATATGTATGCATGTGCATATATATATAAATTAGCATTAGCAATTGTTTTCTGAAAAGTCATCTATGGCGATTTACTCACTGGATTAGTTAGAATATGGCTTTGATGAGGCAAAAGTTGTAGATGGCAGGTCTAAACCAAACTGATGCTTTACACAGTGGTTTTATTTTTACAACTCTCTGCAGCAAAACAAAATACACAACTGATGACCACAGAGGAGGTTGGTGAGATGTTCATCTCACTGGAATTATGTAATCTATCACCGTTATTAGAAAAATTCATTTCAGACAATTCTTTTCTGCTTCCCATCCAAGTCACCCATAATCCCATTATGTGATTTCAGAAATAATGTTGAATTATTTGCCAAGGAAAGAAAATGCCAGTGCAATGTAGAAAAAAAAAAGTGGGCTTTGGAGACAGACTCATCTCCAGTGCCAACTGTGCTGCTGCTTAGTGACAAGAATCTGGGAATATTACTTTAAATTCTACAATCTGCTTTCTCACCTGTAAAATAAGTGTCATAATTTTTATCATCATGTTTTTGAGAATGTTGCTAAATTAAATATGATTGGATATGTAAAGAACTTAGTACAGTCCCTACCAGATAATAAAATTCTCAGCAAATATTTTCTCCTTCTCACTAATGGAAGCCAGAAATAGTAACATAATTAAATGTGATGAATTGGAATAATCAGATAAAAATCATACAACTGATAGCTAACTCAGTAGATTAAAAGATTAATAGGGCTGGGCTTGGTGGCTCAGCCTGTAATCCTGCGCTTTGGGAGGCCAAGGTGAGTGGATTGCCCGAGGCCGCGGGTTCGATACCCGCCTGGGCAACTTGGCAAGACCTCATCTCTACAATAAATCAAAAACTAGCCAGGCATGGTAGTGCGCGCCTGTGGTTCCAGCTACTTGGAAGGCTGAGGCAGGAGGACCCCTGGAGCCCAGCAGGTCGAGGCTGCGGTGGCCGGGAGCGGCCGCTGCACTCCAGTCTGGGCGACAGAGTGAGACTCCAACTCGAAAAAAAAAAAAAAAAAAGATTAATGACTGGAATTAACATGGCCATGGCAAGGTTAGTCTAATGTGTAGAGGAAGCAGGGTAGAGTCTCACTGCCTTGTACCTAAATTAGATCCCATAGTCTACTCTCAGAAAGGTATTTTTATTTTTAGTTGTTTGATTCAAACTGAGATCAGTAACACACATTCATGTGATACCTACAAAGCCAAATATTCGAGACACTGGGAAAACAGAGATGAAAAACCCATTTCCTTCTGATGCACCAGTCTCCTGGGGATCGGGTAGGATGGGGAGGCACTCATGATGCTATCTGTCTTCTGGCTTTCCACAGCTTTATTAAAGTATAATTGGCATATGACAAACCTTATATAGTTAATGTGTGCAATTTGGTGTGAGGTTAGACATATATATGCACTAGTGTTATCATGATGACAATCCAGGTAATAAACATATCCATCACCTCTAAAAGTTTTCTTGGGTCCTTCTTTTGATAAAAACCCTTAACATGAGATCCATCTTCCCAACTAACTTGTAAGTACACAACACTTTGTTGTTCAATCCAGGCACTGTGTAGTGGAGTAGACCTCTGGAACTTTCTCATTTTAGATACGTTCATACTCCTTGAATGACAGTTCCTTTTATCTCCCCGCCCCTTTCCCTGGTAACCACCATCCTACTGTCTGCTTCTAAACCTTTGCCTATTTTAGAAGTCTTATATGAGAGAAATCATGCAGTGTTCGCTGGTGTTACCTATCTTCTGTTGCTTTCTTGCTAAAAAGAAAATGTCCCTTGTGAGGGATAATATATTAAGCTTTCAGTAGTCAGGAATAATTTAATTATCATACAATCACAGACTGGAAAACACTAAAAGCTACATTGTTCAAGTTCCATCCTTCAAGAGAGGGAAGCAGGTGCATGATATTCTCAAGTTCATAAAACTGGTTTTTGACAGAAGCAGAACAGAAATATAGGAATGCTCATCTCTAGTTTGTGTAGGGGTCACAATTTTAGGCTACTGGTTACACGAAAACCTATGACCTTTAGCCGCAAAACAATTTAAAGTATGTGACCTCCTTGAGGTGGCACTTGCCTTGAGGGAAATAGTGTTCACATTTGACATTGGAACCAGTCTTCCTCCTTGCTTGTTCAATTTTCAGAGCCAAAGTCACAGCTAAAGTTGGACTCCAGAGAGGAAGAGAGAGAGGAGGGGCCGCTTATCTTTCTTGTGAGCTCCCACAAATCATGACATATTCCTCTATGCTTCCTGCCCAAGGCAGAGCTTTAATTTAAAAATGCAGGAGGGCATTTTGATCATAAACAATTTCTGAAGCATTAAGAGGACAAGATTGTTTTAAGAACTGCATTTAAACACATCTATGTTTTCCATTTTTAGTTATTTGAAGGAAAATAGCATTGACTCCTCCAAATAAATGATTAGCTCTTAATGGTTTCTTTAGATTTTAGTGCAACTGTTATATATCTTTATTTGAGAGCATGTTAAACAATGGGTTTAAAGGTTCAAAGGGTTTCTTTTTTTAACTACAAGAAGAATAATGATTCTTCAAAAACTGAATATTTTGTACTAGATTCATCTCTAGGTGTTTATCATGCCACAGAAAACAAGGGGAGGCTGTGAGAGTCTTCTCTTTTTGCCAGAATGAGAGAGTCTTAGAACTGCCAAATATGCAGGGATTATAACCAACACCATGTTTTTCTACTTCTTGTCTGCTGATCTAAGAGGACAAATAAGATAGAGTGGCAAGCTCTTTGATTTAATTAAACTTGTTTCTAAGAGTCTAGGGTAAATGTGTTGCTCATGTTATGATAGGAGGAGAAAGGGGTTACTAGAAAAAGCACTCAGTCATTTATTGTAGTCATCTAATTATGTTTGCTTCTGACATTTAACCTTTTCAACAACTTATAATAGTGGCATCTAATCTGACAGTTTGCTGCTTATTTCATTTTTCTCCCTGCAATAATGTTTTGAAGTTGTATTATCTTTGAAAGGGAAGCAAGAGTATACTTCTGAATTTGAGCTTCTGAAGTGCATTGACCTCCAGTATATTTATCCAGAAGGATTAGGAATTAATGTTCTGATTATGGATATCATATATATATATAATATATTATAAAATGTATGCAAAAATGTACTCACATTTTAAGAGAAGTTATTTTTGTATTACTTTTCAAATTTGAATTGAATTATGATAGCAATGTGTAGTATCATGTTCACTCAAAAGATGGTGTTAATCAAGTGAATGCTAGCATCACAATACGACAGGCAGGATAGTCAAAGAACATGGCAGAAGCACATTTGTCATTTGAGGAGCACAAGACCATTTTGAAGTGATATTTGAAATTTGAGAACATCGTGGAAGTACAACAGCAATGGAGGCATGAGTATGCAACAGAACCTCCAACATGCCTAACAATTGCACGCATTCATGATAAGTTAGAGACACATGGTACTGTGTGTGATGTGTACAAGAGAAGATTCCACAGCAAGTCCTTTAGCAGTTTGCCATAATCAGAAGTGTTGGGATGCTGATGGTAACTCCTTTGAGCACCTCTTGTAATTGCAGAAGTCAAACGTGACTTGTATTCATCTTTTGTTTAATATATATTGAATATTACAATTTCAATACAGTTTTTACCTTTCTTAAAATGTGTATACATTTTTTGGCACCCTCTGCATATATATTGTCATATATATTGCCATATAAATATATTATACACACACACACTCACACACACATATATAATGCATAGACATTCTTGCTTCCAGGGAACAAGTATTTTTCAGTCCCACTGAAGTTCTCTGGAGAGAGGGTTTAACCATCAATGTCAACACTCAATAGGAATTGAATCTAGCTGTCACTTAACAAGGCTGTTTGGATTGGTTTGCAATGGGCAAAAAGACAGAACTAGAATATGAAATTGAAAAACAGAGTCTATAACTGTGAGGCTTCCTTTAACAACAAATGGTGTACCACCTACCTTGATCTACAGGATCATAGTTTAACACTCATCGCATTTAATGCAAGCTCAGGAGTCTACTGATTCTGGTAGGCTTCTGTGGAAACTCTGGAGAAGAAAGGCTGTATTGTACATAGCGTTACTTCATTAACACCAGATCAATGTGATAAGCCTTTGAGCCACTGCCTAACACATTTTTGGGCATGTTATGTATTTGATAGGCCTTTTTTAGCAAAAACATTTTAATGCTTTGAGCTAGATAATGTTTAAGACTGTGGTATATATGGGAAATGTTATAGTCCCATTATTTTCTACCAGTAATGTTTCTAAAGACTTTGATACATCAGGAATGCTACAAAGAAATGAAGTTATAGGACAAGCAGTAGATAAAAGGAGAAAAAAATGCACTGATCAGAAAAGAACACAAAGAGCATTCCATGAATGTAGCAGAAATCCTTGAAAACATAGAAAGAGAAGAACTCCTGGAATAGATAATTCTAAATGTGCTCATCACAAAGAAATAACAAATGTTTGAGGTGATGGACTTGCTAGATAGCCTTATTTGATCATTATGTAATGCATACATGTATCAGCACATCCTGTCGTACCCCATAAATATATATAATTATTATTTGTCAATTACAAATAAAACTTACAAAAAAGAACTCCTGCACAGTAAAGACAAAATGAGGTGAAGTAGATAAAAGTGCTTATGTGATATGAAAAACTGGCAATATTTGAAAGGTGGTTACTATTAGCAACAGACACAGTTGTAGATAGTTATTTTTTCATGTATGTTTGTTTTATGTATTTTTTCATGTATTGTTTTCAAGTAGAGTTTGAAACTACTGTTCTAAAGAAAAAGATAGTCTATCATTTTTCGATGAAATCAGTCTACAAAGAGATCACACCCCCCTTTGTACCAATGTCCCAATAAAGATGACCTTAATGGTACTGATGTCAATGACAAAAACATAGCTATGTTTCTCTGAGTCTTATTTCCATTTTTATTAAATTTCTTTCTTGCTCCAAACCTTGGAATTTCTTTAGGCTTGTTCTTATTTCATTTCAGTCCTGGCACTGTGAATCAATGCTAATTTGGCTGTCTGGGTGCTATTACACATGCTGTTTTTCATCTTCCTTTGTCTGTTTCTGACTGCAATATTCTGAAATATCTGTTCATTGTTGAATCTCATTGATTAGATTTACTTTAAAATATCTTTGACTTAAATAAAAATTCAAGAAAGAATTTTTCAAGGCATAGAGGAGAGAGAACTAGACCAGGAGCAGGGATTTGACATTCAATGCCAACCACTTACTGATTGTGGAGTCTGGGGTTACTTTACCTCTCAAGTCATAAGTTTCCTTATCTGCAGAATGAAAGTGTTAGAGATGATAATCTTGAAGGTCCCTCCAGAACTAGCAATCTTACTTTTTGAGATAAGAGTCAACATCAGTCAGTCAATGTGATGTGAGTAAAGCAAAAAGTCGACTGTCTAGAGCATTCTTCAGAGAATACTAGAGTTTTAGACTTGTCAGAGATCGTACAGTGATTCTAGCACAACTTTATTTTGACATTTGAAGAAACTGATGCTCAGAGAAATGAAATGACCTGTGACATAGCTACATAGTAGCAGGTGTGGCATTTTAATATAGTACATATTTATAAATAGCGTTATTGAGCTTCTGGAGACTTTAAAGATGTAAGCAATGACACTACTTGAGAAAGCTCATAATTGTGTCATTAGGGGCTTGAGGTACTAAAAGTCAGACAGTTGGAGTAGGTCTCTCATAATGATGCCATATAAAGTTTATCAATCTGGATGACAGGTTATCAAAACAGACAAAACACAAAGTGGATAACCATGGAAGAAAATACATCTCTCCTCATATGTTTGTTGATAAATTTAGATGAGGTATGTGCAAACAGCCTAGTACACTATTTCTTGCAACAGTGGTCAAATCCCAGAACGAACATACTTTGCTACGGGTTTTTAAAAATCCCTGTGCCTTTCAAGGAATTATCAGCTACATAAATCTCCTCACAAGTAAACCACCCTCAACAATGATTTATGCAGTGTCTAGCTGATGACATTTTAAGTGCTGCTGTAAGAGCATATTGTGGTTAATTTAAAATGTAATTAATGTAAGATTAATTGTTACTCAGAAATTGGAACACATTACTGACAAATAAAATTAGTAGAGTTGTGATTTGTATGAAATCCACAGCCAAAAAGAAGGGATAGGTCTGTATCTCTCTGGCATAGTCTGTGATGAGAGGGTACACTAATTTTTTTTTAGGACTAGTCTCAACTTAACTTAGACAGAAACAATTACGAGAAGGAAAGACAATTCACTTATTAGATTTGATAGAAAATACCTTTATATTACCCATTTACATTTGTTTTCATTCTCTTCAAACTGCATGACCTTTTGGACTATGACTGAACAAATCTGCAGTTCAGAAGGGCATGCCCCATCCAGGACAAGGTGCCTGGTATAAATTTCAATGTTTAGTAATATTGAGATGCTAGTAATCAATTGCCTATGACTTTAGAAATCCGTGCTTCAGAACTTGATTACCACCTTGAAATGATGACGAATATAGATTGCAGCAGTTAGGGTAGGTAACTCTTGAAACAATGCCTCTCTCAAAAATGCAAACAACTTAACAGTACACCACAAGACTTTAATTACTGCCTGAATTTCATGCTCTATTTCCTGTTTTTCTCTAGGATTCACTGGGGCAAAGGAGCAAGGAGGGTATAGCTTGAAGATAAATTGATAATTTTTTAGCTGATGGAAATATGTAGAGAGAATTGCTGTAAGAAAAGGCACAAAGTTAAGGTGAATTGTAATGGATCGGAAGAGAGTAGTGCTCCTTCCAAGTCCGGTTTTCATGGGACTGTTGTCAGACTGGAGGACATAGGAAAGTTCCACATACTGGAGTAAAGGGACGTAGAAAAGGCAAATACCAATAGCCTCACAATTTTTCTGAATCTTACTTTATTTAGATTTATAGCAATCTCAGCAATTTTTCATTTGAAAGTAAACAGGGTTAAAAACTATTGAAAATTACAACCTCTAAACATACAGGTGTTGATTTTGTCACCTGTGTCCAAATCCAAAAACAAATAAAAATACTATGGTATTACTACTCAGGTGAAAATACACAGACAAAAGAAAAAAACCCAAAGCAGACCAAAAAAAGCATTCATCTTAATATCAACTCAATTACAGATGAGGTATAACTGCCCGCCTAACTTCCTAGGATTCTGTTTAAGGCAAGAAGTTATGAGTTGGATGTATTTTGCTTATCAGACAGCATCTAACAGAAGGCAGAGCACAAACAAAGTACCATATAAGTACTTGTTAAATGAATGTGTTAATTAATAAATTCAACAGATTTGGCAACTACTGAGATTTGTCATCATCACAAGTCACCAAGCCATGCTCTAACCCACAGGCTGTGGGTCAGAACTCAGTATCCTCATGACAACCACAGAGGCCCTGAAGCCCCGTGTTAAACTTTTGAAAGGACAAACTTTGTAACATGGCGCATCCATGAATCAAAATGTCCTCTTTTTGTTTAACATGATCCCACACTTCAGGGCTATTAGCTTGTTTGGTGATCCTCAACACAACAGGAAGAAAGGAAATTGAAATACCGTGCATGTTACATTAACCTTCCTCTGGGTCTGCTGTTTGCTTTTGAGAAATTATTTTTAGAACAACTTCTCTCCCAAAGACATAATAGTGTTATGTCTAGTGGACGTGTTTATATAGTTTGCATATCATAAAGGCTTTTTTTCCTTCTCTTTTATTCTCTTATACTTTTCTTAGAATTAAATTGAGAATCATTAGCATACAGGTCAGTTTTGACTGGAAGGGACATACATGCCATTTGACATTTGGAAAATTGGAATTCATAATATACATGAATCTCAGGGAAGAGTGGTAATAGACACTGAGCATAAAAAAACTGAGAAAGAGGAGAATTTGAGTTAAGCTTAGATGATGAACATAAAGAATGCAGGGGTGTCTGCTTTAATTAAAATGCACAAGGTGGGTGTGTTAGAGGGTGGGAGCATATTAACTTTGATGTGAATGATGGGAATGTAGAAAGAAGGAAATTTTCAATTATAGTAGCGGTAAAGGACATAGAAAATAAAACCTTGTCTAGTGAAGGAAAATCTAAAAAGGTGGGTGTTTCAATTACAGAGGAGGTAATGGAAGTTCAGAAATAGAGGTGCGTGATCCACAGCATGGGTGGCTTCAAGAGGAATGCTGGGAAATTAAAGCATGCTTAAGTATTTCAATCTGGTTTTTAATGTTATTCAATATTAAATAGCTGAGACTTAGTTCCCCATTTGGGGCTGCACTTTCATGCCCCCAGTGAGATAATTTAAAATTTTAAGTGACAGTCTCCACCAAACGAAACTATGATTTAGTATAAAACATTTAAATTCAGTCCCTGTAGTTGCTATTGTTATTATTATACTTATGACCACTGGTAGAGAGATAAATAATTTAGAGACACTAAGGTCTGTGCAGAGAAGTTAATGGATTCCTCCAAATTCTGCCAAATTGTTATCTAAAATTATAAAATATAGAAATACCAGCCTGATTAGAATCCTTTTGATTAATCTGGTGGCAGTCGCTGCTTTAATTTGTTCAAGCAGTTATCACCTTTTTGGAGATATGTCTACCAGAGAGAAACAGATTGAGTAGTTGTATCAAATGTGAAAGATATAAAAAGAACATTATTTCCTGGACTTGTTTGTGGTTGGAGCAGAGACTCGTGGTTGGGCATTTAGAGGTTTCCAGATAGCCAGGGTCACTGCAATAAACTGGCCACGAACATATTTGTAGAAAGTTGAATGAAGACAGCAAGAACACTCACTGGTATTTGCAAAGACAAAATAATAACCTCTTTAATTTTTTTTCCTTTATGACACCCCAAAATATGAGCATCTCTGTATACCCATTATTCTTTATCCCCTTTTTAAGAAAAACTCCTCCATTTTGTAGTTTTTAAAATAGTTTTTTAAAAATTTGAAGTCCTTAAAGGAATGCTATTCCAAATGTTTATGTCTCAGTGCAAGAATGCCATGAAAGCTCTTAAGATATACTAAGATTATTATTACTGCATATTGAAAACTTACATATGTTTACAAGCATATGTATGTATAATTAGATTATACCATTATTACATTGGGCTTCATAAGTGCTGCTATGCTACCTAAATTTAAAATTTATATTCGTAAATGGCTATGTGATATGATCTTTAGTAATTACTTTTTTACAGGAACCATCCATTACAGGAACCCACCAATCTCTATTTGCATGATGTCCATGGCAGGAAACTGGGAAAATGTCATCTGAATACAAGAAGAGTCAGCAAAACGGGTCTCAACAAAATGATCTCAAATCCCGCCTTCTAAACTTGTAATGTCTAATTGTTTAACTCTCTGATGCTAAAATGTGTTTTATTTTTAAAGAGTTTTACTTTTTAAAATGCTAGCAATTCTTATATGAAAACAGGAAATATAAATAAAATAATGTTATAAGACCAATTATCACCGTGTGGAAGACATATGTTCCAACAACGTCATGCATTGCATCACAGGTTGATCAGGAAGCTAATGATCTCCCTTAAGAGTATTTCCATTTATAAAAATAGCTACAAGTATAAGAATTCCCCGTGTGATCTGTTCTCATAAAAATAACTACAAAAACAAGAGTTTAGTAATGTTCTGTGTAGTTTTTCCTACCCCACCTACCTATAAAAGGTATTTGAGGTAGTATTCCATGGTTAATACAATTATCTTTCAATTTGTTATTTAAATGGACAAATTAAAATAAGTAAATTAATCTGGCTAGGCACATATCATTACAATTAAACATGCTGACATTAGCATTCATAAACTAGACACTATATCTGGAAATATGGTTACAAAGATGACTATGAATTTGTCATTGCTTTCAGGGAGTTAACTATTTAGTTAAGGAAGACATGGGTACATATAGGTATAATGAAATATAATTGGGGTATACAAATATAAATTAATTCAGAATAAATATCAGGGAATTAGGCTATTTGTGCTTTGCATTGCTTTTTAAAACTCAACACACAATTTTTTTCATCAATAGTATGAAAGTGTACTGTAATATTAAGTCTCTCCACTGAGACCCTGAAGTTACTTCCAGTATAAATATTCTGTGATTTGATACTAATTTAAGTTGCAATGTAAGTTCTATAACTTACTGTAAGTTCTAAATTGGAAGAAATAAAACCCCAAGGGGCAGCATTAACTGTGGAGTCAGACAGAAATCTGCCATTTTACTCTGCTATTTTCCTCCTCTGAATTTGGTTCCCATACCCGTGAAATGGGATATTACCTAACTCAAAGTCAAATTAGAAAATATATATGAAATTAAGCGATGATGCTGCCAGTAAATTGAGTGTCACTCTGCCGCTTTTTTTTTTTTACCAGACATAATTATTAGTGATGAGCATGGTAAGTCTTACAATGCTACACCTCTGAGATTAGTGTGTGCCCACTGCAGATTTGATCTGCTGCAAATTGGAGTGAACTTACCCAGGCCTACATCACTGTAGCTTCCAAAGTTTTAAAAATATTACCTTTTATTTAAATTACAGTTACCTAGCCCTTTAATACCAACAATGGTAGCTAAATGAAAGATGATTGATTTTCTTTTTTTCTTTAGAAATCAAAAGGCTCATTTCATCCAGATTTAGGCAATAAGCTACAACAACTCTGCTGATATTGATGTCAAAATATTTTGCAGAGACACTGGGGGGATTCTATGTATTTGCCAAACTTGTAGCTTCCAATTCACTTATTCTATTAGAGGAATAAAAAAGGTACAAATGTGAAGTTCACGTCAAGTTCAGTACCAGATATGCTTTGCTATGATAATAAAGTATCTGAATATTCTTTTGACCTAAGAAATTATGTCCAACATATTGTCCAACCCTTGATCCTAGCAATATAATGTTTAAAAACTGGGTGCCTGATCCTAAACCAGGAGAAGTGAGGACCAGTTAGAGGCCCAAACTTCACCTGCATGTAGACTACTTCTGCACCTAATCCTGACTTGTACCCCACATCTTTATAATAAAATTAAGTATTAAAAAAACTTTGAAGAAAGGAGAGCTAAGGAGTAGATAGATATGTGCTATATTATGTTACTTAAGCTCTTTGAGTTTTAGTTTCCCCATTCATATGTAATCTGAACAAGAATTGGCTATCTTTGTGACCAGTACAGCATAAGTTGCGTCTCACAGAAATAAAAAGCCTAGTTACACCCAATTACTTTTTTGAAAAAAGAACAAACACAGTTCAATGGAGGAAGGAAAGTCTTTCAATAAATAATGTTGGAACAATTTATAGGCAAGTTGGTAAATAAATAAATCAAATAAACCTTGATCTAAACCTCACACCTTATACAAAAGTCAAAATGGACCATATATTTTATAAAACCATAAAACTTCCAGAAGAAAGAACATGGAAGAAAAGATTCAGGACACGAGACATACAGAGAACTCTTAGACTAGACACCAAAAACACAGTTAATAAAAAGAAAAATAATTACATTGGACCTTCTGAAAGTAAAAACAAAATTCTGTGAAAAGATTATGTTAAGGATGAAAAAACATCTATTTGTTAAGGATGGGAAGAAATATATTTGCAAAGCATATATCTGATGACAGACTAATGTCTAGAACATATAAATAATTCTCAATCTCATTAATAAAACAGACATGAAATTAGGCAATGAGAAAAAAATAAAGAAAAATTTCTATAATGAGGCAACACAGATGGCAAATTAGCACATGATAAGGTGCTTAGCTTCATCAGTCATTAAAGAAATTCACATTGAAACCACAATCAAATATTACTACACATCTATCGGAATGATGACAATAAAACGGTGGAGATATCAAATGCTAGCAAGGATGCAGAAAAATTGACTCACTCATACATGTCTGGTGGAGATAAAAAATGGCGCAGTCACTTTGAAAAATAGTATGACAGTTTCTTTAAAAATAAAAAATATATATATATATATTGGCTGGGCACAGTGGCTCATGCCTGTAATTCTAGCCCTTTGGGAGGTCAAGGAACCACTGGGTACCATGCACCCCATTTATAGGACAGACTTATTAGAAGCCCAGACCTCACCATTACTCAACATATCCATGTAACAAACCTGCACCTGCACATACACCCTTTCAAATTAATACACGAATAAATAAATAAATATAGACTTATCATACAATTTAGGATTCATATTCCTGGGCACTTATCCTTGATAAATGAAGACTTATTTTCATGAATAAGATGACAAACAAATGTTCATTGCAATTTTATTGATAATACTAAATGATGGAAAGTGCTCAAATGCTTTTCAATGAGTGAATAACTAAACAAACCCTGGTATTCCACATTCTGGAATGCTATTCAGTAATAAAAAGGAAGAACTATTGGTACACACAACCCTTTGCATAAACTTCAAAAATTTTTTGCTGAGCGTAAAAGCAATCTCAAAAGGATACATACTGCATAACTGTATAAATATAGATTTTCAAAATAACATCATTATCAAGATGATAACAAATTAATGGTTGCCAAAGGTTAGAGTTATGAATGGTGGATATTGACATAAGTGAGTCACACAAGAGAGTCTTGTGATGATTATACAGTTAAATATCTCAGTTGTGGTGGGATACACAAAGCTACACATTTCCTAAAACTTCATAGTACTACATAAATACATACACACACATGCACAAGCAGAGGTGTGTACAGCTGATAAAATCTTAATAAGCTCTATGGCTTGTACTAATTTCAATACCAAAAAAATACAATTCCTTTTCTGTAAAAACTTTACTTTTGCTTGATTCACTCAAAGAGATTCCAAAAAGAGAATTATATTTTATAATTAGCCTGCATACTAAATACTCTCTCCATCCCTCTAGTTTCCTAAAGTTTCTTCTTCATATTTGTTGTGTCCTATTCTGTCTTTTTTTCTACCAATACCCTGAGACAAAAAATGCACACAAACAAACAAAAAAAACCTCTTTCTCTCTTCTTCCTTCCCCTCCTCTCTATAGCTATTCTTCTTTTGCCTCACTCAAGTACTGTTCCCTTTCTTCTCTATGGACCCACCAGTCTCTGGGTCACCTTTTTATTATGTAGCTAGCTGTGGCCTATTTTGGATTATTACAATTCACCTCTTCACCCATCATTAGCAGCAGTATGAAAACCTTCCAGAACTTGAACAGCAAACACAAAAACCACTGGGGGAAAGAGAAGGGTTTGACTATTGACACGCTAATATTGTTTGCCCATTTCATTAAAAGATGGGGATAATAACACCTACCACAGTCACTGGGTTATTATGAGTATCAAATAAAATATCGCATATAAAGAACTTAGTACAGAACACATAACAGGTGCTCAATAAATGGTAGCAGTTAATAGTGGAAAGCAATTGGCACACAAAAGAGAGTGGTATTCGTGTCTTGCAAGTTAACAATTCACAAGTATTCATTAAATATTGAATACATTCTTAATACCTTGCTAATACTATAGCATAGGCAAAGAATTGAAAATAGAACGTAAATGAGCCCTTGAAAAGATACTCCATATCAATAGTCATTAGGCAAATGCTAATTAAAGCCATAATGTGATACCACTACACACCAATTAGGATGACTAAGATGCCAAGCAACTGGATCTTCATGCATTGCTGGTATAAGCACCAAGTGCTACAGCTACTACAGAGAACTGTTTGGCAGTTACTCAGAAATTTAAACATTCACTTACCATGCAACCCAGCAATCCCACTCGCCAGCAATTATCCAAGAAAAATGAAAACTTATGTTGAAACAAACAATCTGCATAAGAATGTTCATCGTAGCTTTATTGTCCCACATTGGAAATTACCCAGACGTTCTCCAACTGGTAAATGTATCAACATACTAGGTGTGCGCATGCAATGAATTACTACTCCAAAATACAAAGGACTGTACAACTGACACCCTCGACATGAATGACCACAAATACATTATGCTAAGTAAAAGAGTCTAGAAACAAAAGCCTACATACTTCATGATTCCACGCAGGCAAAAATGTAGAGACAGAAAACAGATCAGGTTGTCAGTGGCTACAAGCTACTAATTATAGTAGCTTGGGAGGGAATTGACCATGAAAGGTCACGAAGAAAATGTTTTCCATCTCTTGCTTGTAGTGATGGTATGCATATCTCAAATCTCATAGAAATGTGCACTCAAAGGAGTGAATTTTATTATATGAAAATTTCACTTCAGTTAAAAAATAAAGAAATGAAGCCCCCCCAAAGACACAGATCTTGCCACATATATCTGCTTTCAGATATAACAGGATATGAGACTAACACACAGAGATAAGAGAATCACATGTACTAGTATAGCATTTGTTGCTGAATTATGAGGTTTAGGGGTAGGTAGGAATTAATTTTAAAGAAGTCACTAATGTGGGAAGAGGATTCAATTTTCAAATGTCAAAAGAATGAGCAGAGGACTGACATGCCTGAAGGAATGTGAGTAAAAAACATTGAGCAGGAACGAGAAATTGATTTGATAAAGAGGATGGAGCCAGATTGCAGAGGGTCTTAAATTTCAAATACAGTCTGTGATAGAATTAAAGTCTTATCATAACAAAATAACACAATTATAGTAAGTTCTTGAGGAGATTGATCTCATAAAAAGCAGTATTTTTGGATGATTATTCTGGAAGGAGTATGCCATATATGTGTGTGTGTGTATATATATTGTATACATACATATATATATAAATATGTACATATATGGCACCATATATAAAAATAAATATATCATATAATATAAATATATATAATATATAAACATATATATATATATATATAAATAAAGTGATGGTTTGACACAATAGGAAGGGGAAGTCAGTACAGTATTTATGTTACAGAACCTAGATCTCTTGAAGCTTTTAAACTGACATTTTAACTGATTGTCTTAATAATAGATATTCTGTGTTAAAAATGGAATCTTTGAATGTTTAGCAAGAGGGAAGCACAGCTGCCTCGAGCAGTTTCTTTCTATAGCTTCTGGGCATGAGACATCTTATACAGAAATGGTTGCTTCAGAGGCTGTTTTCTTTTAGTCCTGTGGGGACTGCAGCTGCCTGGATTGCCACATGCTCCAGTTGTTCCTGATCTCATAAATAATAATCACTTGAAAATCCTACAGAACAGTGTTTTTCTGCTCCAGAGTTCAAATACATTTGACTTATAGAAAGTCATCGAAGGAAAGGCTTCACTTCCTACATTGGAAGCGTCAACATGAGCATATAAGAGTGCAATTTTAGACCCTTACTTTGGGAACTATCTGTCCTCAAAAATGCTTCAGCTCTCTCTTCTATGATTTGAGTTAATAGTCTTTACTTAGAAAGCTAAGTGACTAAGCTCAGAAACATGGGTTTCTTTCCAATTTAGTATAAGACCCTGGAGAATATATTCATTGGATCTATTGCTGAATTCTATTCAGAATTCTTACAGGGACTAAGCAGTCTTAAATGTACATTCGGTTATCATTAAAATACCCTATAGCTATTCAAAGTAAGGATATCAAGATCAACATTCAGAGCACACTGAAGTTAAAGTAGGTGTGGCCCTGAGACTTCCAGCAATCTCTTAATTAATCCTGGGATGTGCTGTATTAAGAGAATGTCAAAAGTCTTGCTGAGTAGCAAATAGATGAACCCTACAACAGCTTCAAGTAACAATGAGGCTAATATCAAATGCCCTTCATCTGAGAGTCCTAGAGGCCTTTACAAATGGCATAACATTAATCTGAACATCACTCTAGAGAAGCATCAAATTAATTTTCACTTCAGAAATGGAACCCCTGAGAAAGAAGCATGTCCATGATCACAATTAAACCTACTTTTTAGCATACTTAAGGCCAGTTCTTATAAGTCGTCTGTTCTGACAGCTAATTTTAGGCCCTGGGGCAAAAGACAGAGAGCATAAAGATGTCAAAAAGGAAAACTAACCATATTCATTCAACATTCTTTGAGCATATTTATATATGAAGTCAACTAATATAGGATTATAATTCTAAAGGAGAAAATTAGGGAACAGTATGGTCAGTGTTATGATAAAAGTATAATTGAGATCTGACAGAAATAAATACATGAGAGGAAAGATTCAAACTAGAGGATCATGGAGAAGTTCACATAGGAAGTGATGCCTAAGCTGAGCTTTGAAGGCTTGTAGGAGTTATCTTTAAAAACAGAAGGCAAGAAAAGGGATTCTAGAAAAGATAAATAGCATATACAAAGCATGAAGAATTATAATTGCTAATAACTGGAATAAGTAGTCTGTGTGGTTGTGTTTCAGAAGTGGTGAGGGTGGGAAGCACAGGATAAATTATGGTGGGATTTGTGTGCTAAGTTAAGGAGCTTAAAATGCATACCAAATGCTAGCTAAGGAGACAGGCAATTCAATGTTCAGTGCACATATCCATAGGAGATCTGTTGCTCCGTCAACATTATGATACCAATGAAGAGTTGTAAATGTAATTTATAAGAACTCCAACATGCAGAAACAATATCTCCTCCTCACAAATTCTATTTAAAATTAATGCCTGTATGGGCTTTATAAGATTCTAGCTGGTTATTTTACCCAGGAGAAAAAAAAATTGGTGTACAACAAGCCCATCTTTGCTATGAAGTTTACAAATGAAGAGATCTGTTGGCCATGGTATGACAAAACAGAGACAAGAGTTTTCAAAGAAACAAAAATAGAATTCAGAGATTATTTAGACAAAAGGGGCCTAAAGTAAAAAAAAAAGAAAACTATTTCATCCTAAAACATGGTCAGTTTGAGATGGCAATGAGACTTCAAGCAGAAAGAGTTCAAAGCACCTAGAGGGGTTTGTCTCTAGACATCGTTTGTTTTCCAGGGACTCTAACCTTGAGCTCAAGTCTGCTCAATGTGTATCAAATGCCCAGTCCAGAGGAATAGTGTTTATAGATGACTGCCAGAAAGTTAAGTGGAGTGTTCTTTCTTCTAGAATAAACTCAATCTGAGTGCTATGTCTCAGGTTTTTCTCTCAAGCTGCTACCCTCCTTACATCATTTCCATGAGATTTGCTCAGACTTTATATGTTAGCATCTTTACTAAAAAACATGTGAAATTCATTTTTTTGCATTTAATATAAAGATATTGTATGTGTTGCGTTCTCTGGGAAACAGATGTTGAGATGTAGTTAGGAGTGCAAAAGTTTTATTGGGAGTAACACTAGTTACAGAAAAAAGCAAGATATGATATTGGGCATAGGAAGCTGACATACCCCGATGCAGACCTGACAAAGTATCTTCCAGGGCAAAGGGGAGCTCTGGAACAAGGATGACCTGTTGGAGAAGTCCTGCAAAGGGTAGAGATGATCTGGCCCTTGTACCATTTATCTGCTCAGCCATTGCTTGGGGACCACGAGAGAAGAGAGTGATCTTGATTTGAAAGCAATGACAGACCATGAAGGAGTAAGCAGCTGGAGGCATCAGCTGATCACATTCCTCTCAGCTGGGCAGTGAGTCTTTTCTTAAAGTAGGATCTGAACAGTTCATCTCTGTGTCTTCCATAGAAACCCTGACAACTCATTATGGAATATCTTTTTTTATGAGAAATCACTGGAGAAATATCTCTTGGTAGCAGGAAA
This sequence comes from Tarsius wallacei, assembly GCA_963574415.1. Taxonomy (NCBI): domain Eukaryota; kingdom Metazoa; phylum Chordata; class Mammalia; order Primates; family Tarsiidae; genus Tarsius; species Tarsius wallacei. The sequence continues at coordinate 40,927 of CAUYQG010148127.1, forward strand.
AGCTGTGTATAACATGCACAAAGACTATACTCCTATGCTTTGGACACTCCTATCCAGGTGGCCAATCAAGTTCTTTTTTTTTGCATTGGCTTCCAAGAAGCTCAGAGCCAAATTTTTCGGGAACACGTAGAAATATCATAAAGTGCATTTTGAATACTAATGACATACCTGCCACATTATTTATTACCTTGATTTCCTTTTTACTTAGAAAGCACATAAAATACTTTAGCCAATGACCAGATCCTTTTCCATAAGTTGACTTGCAGGATACCATCTGGATCATATTACAAAAAAATGACTATTGAATTTTTAGCTTGGGCTTCATCTGACCCAATCCAAAAGTAAGAGAAAATCATGCATAGATTAACTGCTCTGGAGAGGGAATTCAAGATGGCTTACCAGAGGCATTTGGTACTTGTTTCCTCCACAGAGAAGAGCCAAAAGAGTGAGTAGATAATAACACATCGAATGGATCATCTAAGAGAAAACACTGAAATTTGAAAGACAGGTGACAAGAAATACCTAAAGCAAAGGAGGAGAGGGAAACAAAGAAGCCTGCTTGTTCAGAATTGACTGGGAACCCGGAGAGACTCCCAAACATGAAGAAAGAATAAGTGAGTGACCCTGGGGTTCCACATTCCCACCATGGACTCCTGCAATTAGCCCTGGAAAGCTGCTAGGACCTCACAGGCCCTGAAACTAACTTAGAGAGCTGCCTAGAGACTGAATGAAGGCATAGCTCCAGAGAGAGAGGGAGAGTTCAAACTGAATCCTACACATCCCTTAAGCCCGAAGAAGATACATCAAGTCGCCATATTGAAAGTCCATATTTTCATCCCCTACAAGACTGTATCCTGCTCCAGGGCCCAACAGCCTCTGCATCTCCACATCCCTGGTGTACATCATTGTCATTCCTCACCTACAACCATTGCTGCACTGGCTACTTCAGCCAAGGCTGAAGTGTAAGCCATTGACTATGACCCTCATTCCTACAAGCAGTGAAGCATCACACATTTTCACGTGCCCTAGGAACAAACTCTCCTGCCAGCAGCAGCCAGGGCCAAAGCTTGAGCAAAATGTACACTTTATAGTCATATGCATACAGCTACTGCCACTGAAAGCAATTTTGCACTCTGCAGTAGCAGAGCTACAGCATGGTGGGTACTGCCCTCACTCAAGCATGGGGGCATGGGAATTACCCCACCCCTGTTTACTACAGCTAGCACCTGTATATACCACCAAGGGCCTTAGGATAGATCCACCAGTCCTAGTTCTACCCCTCAATCTCCAATGCCTGTGCATGCTATCCAAAGACCAGGTGACCACTCACCCTAGTCCCCTATCATTGGAAACTGAGCACTCTTTCTGGAGTTCTGAAGTCAGACCCAACCTACCACAGTGGGCACCCATGAAGATATACCACCTGCAGGCCTGAGAACTAGCCAGTCCAGTCCATTGCAGTCAATATCAACTAAAGTATGAATCACTTGAAAGCTAAAGGATTGTCCCACCACTGCTCCTGCCATTACCCATCCCATGCATGCTGTCCAGGGACCCAATAAACTGATCACCTACTCAGCCCACCACTGCCACTACCAGTTTCTGAGAAAGCCACCTCAGGTCTCAAGAACTGGCCTGCCTGGACCTGCTAACACTGGTGCCAGTATACGCCATCCTGGTACTCCAAGACAGGCATGGTAGGCCCATTGCTGCCACCACTGGGGCCTGAAAACAAACCCACTTGGTGCCCTTGTCCCTAGAAAATCTTTGCCACAGCCTCTACCAACATCTGTACCATAAATCACTGAGGAAAACACAAACACCACTGATGCTATTTGCAGCTAAGAAATCATACTAAGACTACATTATTGCATGCACATGGAATCAAAACTAAGGCGCCCTACCCAGCTAATACCATAGATTCATTTTCAGGAAAAAGTCGTACCTTATGAAAGCAAATTAAAAAAATTGGAAGAAATGAGTTATACTAGGTGCAGAATGCAAGGACACAAGAAACACAAAAAAGAAGGAAAATATGACACCTCCAAAGAAATACAAGAATTCTCTGGCAACAAATTTCAATCAAATAGAAATTTATAATACCTTAAATAAAGAATTCAAAATATTGATATTAAAGAAGCTCAGTGAGATAAAAGATAATACCAAATACCAAACACACACACACACACACACACACACACACACACACACACACAACCCCCCCCCACACAAACCCACACACAAATAAGTCTGAAAAGCAATTTAAGATATGAATGGACAAGTTACAATTTACCAAAGAGATAGATATCATAAAAAGAATCAAACAGAAATTCAGAATGAAATAAAAACACATTTCAAAACTTCAGCAATAGATTAGATAAGCAGAAGAAATAATTTTAGAGGTTGATAACAGATCTTTTGAAATAGCTGAGTCAGACAAAAATAATTAAAAAAAAATGAACAAAGCCTACATGAGACATGGAACATCATAAAGTAGTCAAATACTCGAGTTTTTGGTGTCCCAGAATGTGAAGCAAAAACAAAAGTTATAGAAAAGCCATTTAACAAAATAATAGCTGAAAACATCCAAAGTCTAACAAGAGATTCAGACACCCTGATACAGGAAGTTTAGAGGTACTTATGCAATTATAATGCCTAAAGATTTCCCATGGCACATGATAATCAAACTGTCATGAGTCAAAGACAAAGAGAATTCTAAAAACAGCAAGAGAGAAGCCTCTAGTTACTCATAAGAAGACCCTTACCAGACCTACAGCAGATTTCTTAGTATAAACCTTTCAAGCCAGGAGAGAAATAAGATGATACAAAGTGCTGAAAGAAAAATAAAAATGCCACCCAAAGATACTATACCCAACAAAATTATCACTCATAAATGAAGAAAAAATAAACTCTCCCAGATAAGCAAATGCTGAGGAAATCAATCATCATTAGACTGACCCTGCAAGAATTGCTAAAGGAAGTCTTACACTTTGAAGTAAAAGGACAATATTTACAATTACAAAAAAAAAAAAAAAAAAAGAAAACACACCTGAAAGTATAAAACCCACTGGCAGAACAAACACACAAATAAGGAACAGATTCATGTGTTACCACTATAGAAAATTACCAAACCACAGTAATAAACAAAAAAAAAGAGAAAGAAACAAAAAATTAAAAGATCACCATAAATCAATTAATAAAATGATAGAAATAAGCCTTTGTATGTCCCTAATAACCCTGAATGTAAATGGATTAACTTTTCCACTTAAAAGATATAAACTGACTAAATGAATTTTTTAAAAAAATGACCGAACTATATGCTACCTACAAGAAACTCATCTCACCTATAAAGAAACATATAAACTGAGAGTGAAGGGATAGAAAAAGATATTTCATGCAAAGAGAAACCAAAAATGAGCAGACTCAAAAACAGTGAAAAGAGATAAGAAAAGTCATTATATAATGAAAAATGGATTATTCAGCAGGAGGAAATAACAATTCTAAGCATATTTGCAACCAACATTAAAATGCTCAGATATATAAAACAAATATTATTAGATACGAAGGGAGAGATAGACTCTAATAAAATAATAATTGGGGACTTTAACACCCTACTTTCAGCATTAGACACATCATCTACATGGAAATTTTTATTTGAAAAAATAAAACACCGAATTTAAACTGCACAATAGACCAAATGGACATAACAGACATCTACAGAACATTTCATCCAATAGCTATAGAATATGTCTTCTTCTCATCAACAGATGGAACATTCTTCAGGATACAACATATGTTAGGACAAAAACAAATCTCAACAAATTTTAAGAAATTGAAAACATATTAAGAATTTTCTCAGACCACAACAGAAATAAAACAGGAAATCAGTAACAAGAGGAATTTTGAACTCATTCTACAAATTTGAGTTACCCTAATATAAAACCCAGGCAAAGGTATATTAAAAAAAAACAACAACTAAAGACCAATATCTTTGATGAACATAGACATAAAATCTTCAACAAAATATTTGCAAATCCAATCCCATAGCATTTAAAAAGATAACACACTGCGATAAAGAAGGATTTAGATCAGGGATGCAAAAATGGTTTAACATAGGCAAATCGATAAAAGTGATGCATCACATCAACAGAATGAAGGACAATAAACCACATATTCATTCCCAATTGATGCAGTAAAAGCATTTAATAAATTTCAATATCACTTCATGATAAAAATCTCTCAACAAATTAAGGACAGAAGGAACATATCTCAACATGATAAGGGCTATGACAAACTTACAGCTAATGCCATACTGAATAAGAAAAAGCTGAAATCCTTTCCTCTAAGATCTAGAATAAGACAAGAATGCCCAATTTCTCCACTCCTATTTAACACAGGGCTAGAAGTCCTAGCCTAGGCGATCAGGCAAAAGAATTAAAATAAAATGCATGCAAATTAGAAAAGATAAAATTAAATTGTTCATTTTTGCAGATGACATGATTTTATATCTAGAAAAATCTACAGATTCCACCAAAATATTTCTTAGATCTGATAAATAAATTTAGTAAAAATTGTAAAATACAAAATAAACATACAAAAATTAGTAGCATTTCTATATACCAATAATAAATTAGCTGAGAAAGAAATTGGAAAGGCAATCCCACTTGCAATCGCTACAGAAAATAAAATACTTAGGAATAAATTTAAGCAAGAAAGTGAAAGACTTCTACAATGAAAACTACAAAACACTGATGAAAGAAATTGAAGAGGACACAAACAAATAGTAAGACATCCCAACTCGTAGACTGGAAGAATTAACATCATTAAAATGCTACACTGTTAAAAGAAATCTACAGATTCAGTGCAATCCCTATAAAAATACCGATGTTATTTTTCACGGAAAAAGAAAATAGAAATCTTAGATTCATATGGAGCCATAAAAGAGATCAAATAGCCAAAAGCAATCCTGAAGAAAAAGGACAAAGTTGGAGACATCACACTACTTGACTTCAAAATATATTACAAGATTATAGTAACCAAAAGAGCATGGTGTTGGTATAAAAAGAGGCATGTAGACCATTGAAACATTCTATAGAAGCCAGAAGTAAATATAAATGTTTGCATCCTACTAGTTTTTGACAAATTCTACAAGAATATACACCTTTTTTCTATAAGTGGTACTAGGAAAGTTGGATATCCATATGAAGAAGATTGAAATTGGACCCTTGTTTTTTACTGTATGCAAAAATCAACTCAAGATGAACAAAATACTTAAAAGTAAGACCACAAAACTACTTAAACTACAAAACTACTAGAAGTAAACATAGGGAAAACACTTCAGGACATTAATCTAGACAAAGATTTTACTACTAAGACCTCAGAAGCACAGATTACAAAAGCAAAAATGGTTAAATGAGACTATTTAACTAAAAATTTTCTGCACAGTGAAGGAAACTATCAGCAGAGTGAAGAGATAATCTGTTAAATATGAGAAAATATTTGCAAATTATTCATCCAGCAAGGGACTATACGAGGAACTGAAACAACTAAAAGTTAAAAAACAAAACTCCAAACAAAAAAAAGCCACAAAAACACATGAATAATTCAATTTAAAAGTGGGAAAAAATATGAACAGATATATATCCAAAGAAGGCATACAAATGGTCAACAGGTTTATGAAAAGATGTTCAACATTACTATTCATCAGGGCCAAGCAAATCAAAACCACAATGAAATATCATATTATTCCAGATAGAATGTTTATTGTTAAAAAGAATAAAACTAACAGATACTGATGAGAATGCAAAGAAAATGAAACTCTGATAAATTGTTGGTGGGAACATAGGTTAATATAGCCACTATGGAAAGCAATACAGTATTTCTCAAAACTCTAGAAATAGAGCTACCATATGATCCAGCAACCTCATTACTATTTATCCAAAGAAAAAGAAATCAGAGAGAGGAAGCACTTTTTCTCTGATCACCAATTAACCCTCCATCTTGAAACCTGAGAAGGTTCGCCTCCTATCCGTTTTCTGACCCATTGGTCTTCTGGGCCTTAAGAAAGGAGGTTTACCAAAAGATGCAGTGGTAACAAACTCCCATTCAGTACCATCTTCCCACTGGGGAGAAGTTGAGGGAGGTCCATTCTATTTTAAAATATTCTTTATTCTTGTTAAAATGTATTGTGGACCATACCTTATACTACATGTCAAGATTTTGGGTACAGAAATAGCTTTGTTATCATTATAGAGTGAAAGAGTTAACCAGTTTCTTATCAGAAAATTGTGTGGAATCCAGACTTTAATTGCTAGGAATGAATATGAACACTTTTTGTAATACCATTAATTCTGCAGCTGTAGTGACTTCAGAGTTGGATCCATTGAGAGCTATCACCTCCCCAAGGTACATTTAACTGGAATTGAACCACTCCACCTCCATTAAATCAGAATAGGGTAGGAGGAAGGCAGAGAGGTATGGATAAGTATATTTAAAAAAAAAATCCAAAGTAGTGTGATGAGCTCCTGGTTAAGAACTACTGCAGTACTTCAAATCCTTTTTCCTTTTCAGCCCAGATGAAAAAATAGATACCGGCAGATGCAGTAACAAGCTTGTGTTGATGCAAGTAATTAAGAGAGAGCTGGACCCAAAACCCAGATGTACTGTATCTCTAACAGGGCTCTTTCCAAGGGATAACGAAAGTACATCACAACTGACAGGATCTGAAGATTTTAGTTTGAGAGCCAAATGATTTCAGATATTGAGATTTAAGAAAAGTTGGCACTGTGACTAGAATTAAGTTTTCTAAAACGTGTTTTGTGTTAAGCAGAATATACCATGCTTTTTTAGTTGGGGAACTTATAACTCCTGTTAATGACTATTCTGTATGTTCAAAATTACAAGGTAGGATTAGTATATAATCTCTGATTCTGATAAAAGACTATTTATAATAGTTTTAAAAAAAGAAACCAAATTCGGTATGGATTAATGGGAATTTTAAAAAAAGCTGTTATAAGACAAATTTCCCACCTGATTTTTGTAGTGTACTCTGGATATGTAACTTTTAACAAAATGTATCCATGAACAAGTAACCGAAGAAATTTCTTAAAAAGTTGAAAAACTTCTTAACTTATAACTTATTTTTATGGGCTGTATTCTCATACTTACATGATACTTATAAGTCACATGATAAATTAATGTTAGACTAAAGCAAACCGACTGGCTACAGACATCATTAATTAAAGGCAGCACACTGACAGATTCCTTCATCCAGAAACTGAAACATGAAACTGGAGAATGCATTTTCCTCGCAAACAAACCAAGTTTACACTTTACACTAGGGTCATTTTACATGAAAGCAAGGGAAGAGAAATATTCAGCTACAATGGTCCAACATTTAAAATGTCTAAGCTTAAATGAAAGGAGCCTGACATATTGAAAGATCTGACTAGCAAAATGCGTCTCTAAGGAGATCTGTGTGTGACTGAGAAGAACTACACAACATCCAGGAAGAACCAACCCAGCAATTCAGAGACACTTTAAAAAATTAAATGATTTTCCCACATGAGGACCCACAGAGGAATGAGCTGAACCAAATGTCATCCATTCTCTTAGCTTCAGATTTCACAGCAGACATATGGGCCCCGCCAGTGATGCACCACTCTCCAGAATTAGTCCATGACCAGGAGCCTGTCAACAGCACCATTCCAGTACAAAAGCAGACCCAGAAGGCCAGGTGATGAGTAATAGTTATCAGTAAATATATTAAATGATACTAAGGAGTTTAGGGACTGTTCCAGTTTTAAGCAATTTCTTGCAAGCAAAATACTTAACACTGGTCTCACACTACTCTTATTTGAGCTCTTCATTCTGAGACTGGCAGCACTTTCTTCAGGATAGTGCTGTGGGAGCAATTGTGTCTCCTCATAAAACATCAATAAGTTTCAAGGTTTCAGTCACTTTACTTTTGCTTTCATTTCTTCCTTCTGACAGTTCTTCAATTTAGCAAGAATACAATGACTCAATTTCTTAATCTTTTAAGCATAAGTTTTGTGGCTTTTCAAACTTCTTGCCTTCTGAGAATAAAAGTCGCAAACGGTGAGAACAATTTCCGGGGATGAATTTGAAGTGTGTAGGTGTAAATGTCAGTTGAATAAAGTAAAATAGTTGTAAAAAGCATGAGGGCATCGAACTGGTCCAGTTATATTCAACCTAGCTCATTGAGTATGACTCTGGGCCTCAGTATGAATGACCCTTCTGACATTAGGCAATGGTGACCCTGACTTGTATTTTGCTACATGTTAATGATTCATAATTGTCTCTGGGTATTTTTCCTGAATCATTTTAAACCATGGTAGATTTTACCATCACATCTGTATTGATATTATCACTGACTCTAGATGTTTACATTTACTTTTTTGATGCAACTAGAGAATTGAAAGAAAAACTTTGAAGGGAAAAATTTCAGCCCCACTTAGGAATAGATATGATTCCAATCATTACCAACACAAAGTGAAAAACAAAGAAAAAACTGTGAATAAAGCAGGAAAATAATAACTTTTTCTAAATGTCTGTGTTAGAATTTAAAAAGTCGTTAAGATTAGTGGGTAGATGAACCCTGGAAATATTATTCTAAGTAAAAGAAACCAGATACAAAAAAACCCAAACATATTGCATGATTCCATTTGTATAAAATATTCAGAATAGGTAAACACATATTGGTAGTTGCCAGGAGCTGAGGGAAGCTAGGACAAAGAACAACTCCTTGATGAGTATAGTGTTTCTTTCGGGGTGATAAAAATGTTTGGAACTAGATAGACATAGTCATTGCCAATTATGCATCAACTAAATGCCACTGAATTGTTCATTTTAAAATGGCTAATTTTATATTATGTGAATTACACCTTGTTAGGATCACATCCCTGATGGGGGCTCTAGAATGTTAGGTAAGGCCCACTGAGGTGTGGGTGTCTGGTGTGCGATCTGATGCCGCATGAAAGACACAAAGAATTGCACAGAATTTAGGTTACAGAATACAGCTTATGTATAAAGTAAAATAGAAAGAGAGAGAGAAAAAAGGAGATTCACCTCCCTAAGGTAGGAGAGGGGGTAAAAGCTTAAGAAAACACGACCTGACCATAACTGCAAGAGCAATGGCCACACCATAGCTTAGCAAGGCAATGACAAAATGGTTGCTTGTGGTTGAGTCATTTTAAACATTTCCCTTGGATGGGGGCAGGTCCTTAAGGTGGTTGGGTGGTGGTCTGTTTCATGTCATCATGAAGGGGCGGGTAAGCGTAGGTACTGATGTCAGGTGATGAACAGCAGGCAGGTGGATGGGTTAGTCACATGATTGCTGCCATGATGGTGGGCTAGATGGGAGGAGACAAGGGGAAGGATTTTCCTGCAAGAGACCTGTCAGACGTTTGCAAACCACAAACTCCTTAGCAAAAAGGTGGTCTATTATCGTTTCTATGGCTCTGTCTTTGTCTTGCATCTGATGGAGATTTGCTGAAGAGTTGGGGTAGGCTGCTCCTTGGCCTACAGTAAAATGTAATTTTAAAATGTCTGAGCGCCTCCTAAAACCTGCCTATTGGAAATTTATCGATGACTAAACTTTGCTAGATTCAAAGTGTGTCGGGGTAAAGTCTAAGCAAAAGCGGCAATGCTGAGGCAAAAAGACGATGCTAAGTTTATTCTCGATCCCTCCTTTCGCTGCCCTCTGGAATTTCCTTTCTCTGGCTTTTCCAGCTTCTGTCT